>PVJA010001350.1:0-129425 GCA_004027025.1 Myocastor coypus
CTTCCCCTTCCCTTCCCCTCCCCTCCCCTCCCCTCCCCTCTCCTCCAGCTTTAGGCATAGATCCCAAAGCCAGGAAACTGCAGAGAAAAATCCAGTGGCACAGCTAGGGATACACAAGCAGTCACCAACTAAAGGCCACTGCCTGGGTTTGTCCATGATGGCACAGATCACCTGGACCTGTCTGGCGCTGGGACAACAGTGGCCACCTGGACCTGAAGCCCTGAGGGCCTAGACTTGTCAGCTGACCATGGAGTCCCCAAGCAGAGCTTCCCGACTCAAACCCCAGGTCTGCCCTTCAGCAGTTCTGAGCCTCCCCAGTCCCTAATGTCAGTCACGCCAGCGGTGGCTGGGACAGCCTATACCCTGTGTCTAGGACGGCCCCTTATGTTGGTGGCAGGAGCAAGACCCACTTCCCAGTGGGCCCAGGCCAGGCAGCCTGCAGGGCACCATCCACACATTAACTCCCAGAGCCTAGGAACAACCCTCAGACGACACAGGAGGAAACCGAGGCTCTGAGAGATTAAGGGCCCTGCCACAGCCCCACAGCCATTGGGTAAAACAGACCTAAAGTGAAAGAGCACGCTGCAGCTGTGTGCAGCGCACACGTGCGTCTGTCGTCCTAGGTCCCGTGAGGCTGAGGCGGGAGGAGCCCTTAAACCTGAGGCTGAGCACAGCCAGAGCCCATCTCAAGCAATGAGCGTGAACAGCACACTGACGCACTGAGTACATCTCATCTGGATAAAAATATTAAGAAGGAGGCCAGCAAGTGCAGAGAAAGCTGCAGAGCTCCCAGGTGTCACCAGGGACAAGAGGAAGGATGGCCAGGAGGAGAGGAGCCCAGCCTTTCACGTCACCCTTCCACTCAGGTCACAGGTTTTACTGGGAACTGAGTGTGCTTTCTATAAAGACAACTCAGGAAATCTGCAGCTTTGCTGGCACATGCGAGGGCAACGTGTCTCTCACAGGGAGCAGGCCACACTCAGGCCTTTTCTTTGGACCTTGGGTGAAAGGGCACTTTCTGAATCTTCTGTCGGGGTTGAAAATTTACCCTAGGCTGCTGACAAAGTGTTCAGAAAGAACACTTATTAAACTGGTGTTCTGCGATCACCTGCTATTTGGGCAGTCAGACACAGGCACCCTGGCCCGGCCAGGCTGAGCCTCTCACAGGGTGCAAGCCCACACACTGCGCTACCCTGCTCGGGAAAGGGTGCTAAATGACAGCGTTGTGAGAAGGGCCCTTTGTGCATGACAACACAGCGCATACTTACTCCCATTCATCATTTTGTCCTTAGCAAGTGGGTGTGTTGTAACTTTGCTTCCAAAGCCTATTTCATGGGCCAACAGAGCCGTAGGACCTAAAAATAAGATTAATAAAAGATCTGAGTGCGGATGCAGAGAAACACAAGCTTTAGAAACTGTAATAGTAAAAGCATTCTCTCAAATCAAGAGGGGCTTATCTAAAAAGAGCTCCGCTTCTGAAATGAAGCACTCCTTGGTATAAGGGGTGTGGGCTAGAAGCCACGGGCTGAGCACACCTGGCTAAGCTATACTTCAACCCCATCTAATCAAAGCTCTACCCTGCTGCCCACGGGCACACGCAGGTGCCAGTGCCCTGCACAGGGAAGCGCAAGTTGGGGGACAGCATGCGCCACCACCTCTCAGCAAGAGGTCAGGCAGGTGGCACCCTCTAACTTCCGCACTTTATTGCTTTTTACAATTTTACCTTCCTAGCCAAAAGTAGAAAAGAACCATCCATCCATCCATCCATCCATCCATCCATCCATCCACACACACTGATGGTCGGGTATTAAAAAGAACAGCGCTCTGCGCTGAAGGAGAAACTCGGGGCACACATGACCGCTAAGAGTGCTCAAGCACAGAACCACGCAGGAGGTCGGTGTGGCACTTGTGCCCTCTCCTTCAGCGAAGTCTGAGATGCCAGAGCTCGCACTAGCCCAGATGCACAGCCCGATGCAATCACTGAAAATGGCCAGCTTCACTGACGGTCACAGATGCCATAAATGAGATTTCTCAAAGGCTAAAGACATTACAGTCATTACCTTACATTACAGCTTCCAGGGTCTTACTGTGTCTTACTCTCTCAGCTGAATGGGTAAGTCCCATGGCCTCACCCTGCACCAGGGCTGGAACAGCTGGAGGACACAGTGTGCGCGCTCATGGCTCTAGCAAACCTGCTAGCCTGGTCCACAATCCTAGGAGACAGCAGCACGGCCCTGTGGTCCAGCAGAGCAAGACCAAACCTAGAGTGCCCAGCGCCGAAGCTCTCTGCCTTGTGTCAAGTGTCTGCCTCAGACCAAGTCGGTGCAACGTTTATGTGTCCAGCCCTGGAGAGGCTGAGGCAGGAGGATCGCTGAGTTGAGGGGCCAGCCTGGCTACAAAGTAAGTTCAAGCCCACCTGAACTGCACAGCAAGACCTTGTCTCAACAAGCCAAAACAGTCTCAAATGTCTCTACTTTTCTCCTACACAAAACACAGCTGTATGTAGCAACAAATTTCAAGCCATCACTCAGTTTTTACTGCATGGATGCACGGGTCACCTCTCTAGTTCCCATGAAGGACTGCAGAACCCACACTGCCTCACTCTTAAGCTGTGTCCAGTATGACCATGCTATGAGGACGTGACCACATGAGGCAGGGGCACTTAGGCCACTCCTGAAGGTGGTACTGATGCTGCCTCCAGCGACATCACCGGGGTAAGCTCGTGACTGCTGTGTACTGCAGCCCAAGAACCTTCTTGGGTAAGAGGAGTTACTACAACTTGGGCAGCTGGAGGTGCTAGGGAGCAACGTGGAGCCAGGAGCCGGCTTGGAGAGCAGAATCCTCACCCCGCAGCGCCACCCAGTGGACATGCAGGGCAAGAGCGCCAGGCCAACTCCCAGCTCTAGCAGGGCCAAACTAACCCTGTCCAAGATCCAATCTTCTGCTCAGGAAAGGCTCCCTTGCAGTTTGTTTCTAACTCCCTCAGAATCAGGGGCTGCCATGCTTTGAAATGGCAAAGTCGTTTCTGGCTCCCACTGCAAAAAACGTCAGAAGGCTCAGCTACCTGGCCCCTCTGCCTCTTCTGTCTGCTCTGTGTCCCTCTCCTCCCAGCTCTTACGCAGAGGCAGGATGCAGGGCCACCACTGGGTGAAGGTGCAGCAAACGTCCCCTCATGGAATGGCAGGTGCAGTGAAGATGCCATTTTGCATCTCAGTGACACTGAAGAGATGTCTTCACTTCAACAGAATTGTAAGGGAAGCAACCCACGCAAACCCTTGCTTTCTTCCTTTGATCGAAGGAAACGGGAAGGAGCCGTTTCCAGGAGGTATCCCAGACTTTCTCCTCAAAGGGGTGGTGCTGGGGCTGTAGGGTCTCTGGCACAGCATGAGGTCAGCCAAGGTGGCCACCTCAGGATCCTTCCCAATATCTGATGCAGCTCTCAGGGGCTTACACCAGTCACCTCCTGCTTCTAGAAAATGCTGCTAGGGGCTCTGCTGGCAGGGCGCTGAGGCCGAACCCAGGAGCTCACGTGTGCTATGCTTGGCCTTTGTGCAGAGTGCACCTGGCCCCAAACTGGCCAGTGGGAACGTGAGACTGCCAGGGTTTGGTGCCTCCCTAGGAGACAGCACTGCTGGCTTCCATGATGACACCAGGGACCCAGCAACAAGCAGTGCCCTCTGCTGCTCTGGACCTCCGGCCAGAATGCAGCACCGCCGCACTGGTGTGAAGGCCTGGCTCACGACTTCTAAAAACCCTACTGTACTGACACGACAGGACAGATGGGATGGTACCAGAAAACAAACTAAGCCCAGCCCTGGTCATCTGTAGACATGAAAGACCTTACGCTGAGGAGCACGGCCTGGGGCCTTTTGCACAGAGAGGCAGGAGCACCAGGCGCAGGCAAAGCTTCTGGCTCTGAGTCCCAGGGCCAGACTCGGATTCCTGCTGACCCGTCTGCTGGCAGTGAGGGTTCCCAGCAGCAAGAGCTGCGGCTCCAGCTGTTTAATGAATTCCAGAGGCCCCCCACCTTCCTCAGAGGTCAGACAGGGCGAGAGGGCGATTTGGTTCACAGATGCAGACCAACGGCACAGGAGAGTGGGAGAGCTGGCATGACCAAACCCACCCAAACCCGAGCTTCCTGCAAGCAACAGGCTTGGCAAGGGGCCAGTGCAAGCCCAGTGTGTTACCTGCACAGATGGCGGCGATGAGACCCTTTCTCCCCTCCTGCTCCTTCAGGATCTCCTTCACGGCTGGCGACTGGGCAGAGGAACCAGGACACAGCCGGTCACCATGAGGACACAGAGTGGGCTCTCAAGGGGACGCTGGCTGCTTTTAAACCACAGCTTCAATCTACTTTCCAGAAATACTGCTAAATCATCAATGTGAAAAGAGAAGGAGGGAGGGACCTGTGTCTTCCTGGGACAGCGACCCAGGCATTCCCGATGTCCTGTGCCACCTGCTCCTCTAGGCCCCACGGCCCTGCTGTCCATCAACTTCTGATCTAAGCGCACCATCGTCACCCTCCGGCTTTCAGGGATGCTGCTGGCCTCCAACCGTGGATCGTGCCCACCCATTCAGTGAGTGCTCTAGACGTTCAGCTGACTTCTGGGGTAAACATTACTAGAACTGGTTTCTGGAACCCACTTGGCTTAGCTTTGCTATTCTTGTCCACTTTGGCCTCCCCATGAGAGCATAGGTAATGAGCCTCTCAGCAGCATGTGCACTCACGCGCGCTTCAAGGTCTCCTACCTGCTTTGTCAGGTAGAAGCAAGGGGTTTTTACCTCCGACAAATTCTGTGCACCCAGGTTGCCTCCAGGGAGAACCACCACGTCGTAGGGACCCTGACACAGTGGAAACAAACAGAGAACATTTAATTTCAAAAGGAAACTGAAGCAACAGTCTAAACACTTGCATCCAAATTGCAAGCAAAATACACAAGATAATGCAAGCACCTTGGATTAAAGAACAGTTAGGAAGTAGCAGAGCATGTGCTTTAACACCAGGAGGTCCTGGGGTTTGATCCCTAGAACCCAAACCAAGAACCACCACCAAACAAAAGTTAATAAGCTGACTAAGGTATCCCCCAATCATGGAATGCTTTCATAACTAGTAAAAAAACAAAACAAACAAACAAACAAAAACCCCACCAGGAAATCTGGATACAGTAACAAGTGACAAAGCATCAAGTGTAATAAAATTGCACTCAGAAAAAGACAAAAATATGTGGACAGTGGTGTGTCTATAGCCCTATCCACTCAGGAGACTGAGGCAGGAGGATTTTTTGAGCCAGGAGTTCAGGATCAGCCTGAGCAGCAGTGACATGAAAAGACAAAACTGTACACTGTCCGTATGCGCGTGTGTCTATGTGTGTAAGTACCACATTATCAATTCTCACAGACCAAGGGACATCTGCTGTAGCAGGGACCAGGGAAGGAGTGGGGGAGAAAGGGACACTTTTCCGGCTGTGCCTGGATCCCCACCTCCCAGCCTCAAGTGGTCGGGGCTTTTCTGGCAGGGGCCCGATCTAGGGTGTGTGTCTGATTCCAAATGTGATGCTGAGGGCTAGGGTACAAGGCTACTAAATTGGTCACCTGACTAGTCTGGCACTACCCTCATCCCAGTGGCCTTGACAGAGTATCAAGGAGTCCGAAAAGAGCTGCTAAGGTCCCTTGCTTGCTCGGGCTGCCTTCTGCCCACCACGAACTGTTTCTCCTGTGCCATGCCTCTCTGCCCATGTGCCCTGATTGGTGTCAGCCAATGATGGACTGAGACCTCTATGCACTGTGAGCTAAGTAAACCTTTCTCCTTAACTTCGGACGTCAGGTGTTTTTCCTCAGCAATGAGAAGAAATACATGCACTCATCTTTTTGACTTTACACTTATGTTTATGTTGCATGAATTAATCTGCAACAGGTAAAGGTAGCCACTTCTAAAACTGAAAGAAAAACAAATTTTAAGTAAGAAGCATAAGAAAAATACTTTTTTTTTTAGGGAAAGGTCTACAGGGTGTTCAAGGTCTCTCAACTAGATCAGACTCACAGTGATCTGCCTGTTTATAGCCTCCTAAGAGCTGGGTTTATAGGTGAGCACCACCATGCTCAGTCTCAATTGCTGTCTCAGTGTGCCCCGGGGAGTGGGGCTGGCAGCAGGCCTGGGGATGGAACCCTGGTCCCGGCTTGCAGATACTAATCTGCTGAACTATTTGGCTGGCCCTAAGAAAAATACTTTGGGGGCTAGAGAGATAGCTCAGTAGTATAAGCGCCTGCCTTGAGAACACAGGATCCTGAATTCAATCCCCAGTATCACAAAAACAAAACAAAAAACCCAAAAACTTTGAACTTTATAGAACATTTACTTTTTAGAACTACTTATGATCACAAACATCCTATGTTTGTTTTATTTTTTAATCCTTTATTTGGTACAGGGTTTTGCTATGCAGCTTGGACTCATAGTGATCCTGTCTCTGTCCAGGTCCTTGCTCTTGCCAGGCAGATGCTTAAAAGGGCTGAGCTATCGCCTCAGCCCCCACTGTGTTTGTTTTAAAACCAAGCAAAACTCTCAACAGAAAATGTGTCAAGGGCTTGGGAGATAGCTCAACGGCCTAAGTGCCTGCCTGCCTACATGGGAAGGAAAGGAGGGAGGGAGGAAAAATAAATGTGGTATGAAGGGTGAATTTCTTTTAATACTTTGAGAATTTGAATTTAACAAATATCTACACAAGGTAACCACTGATCTAAAACACTGAGATGCTACTGGACAAAAACTGAGGAGAGGGAATAGTTATGCTTCCGCCAGGCTATTTAGAAGTTTTAAGAATTCAACCAGGGTTTGATCCCTGGCACCACATGCTGAGCTGGCCACCGAGACTGGACATGGTAGTGCACACCTGGGATTCTAGCACTGGGGAGGCTGAAAACAGAAGGTTCGCGGTCAGTCCGAGCTGTGTAGTGAGACCCTAAACCAAATACAATTTAAAAAAAAGAAAGGTTTTCAGGAATTCAAATGTGAGTATTAATGGTCTTATTCTCCACAGAGATGAGTGAATCTTCCCAGTCTAGGAGAGCCCGGCAGGGGAGCCTGCTCTAACTCTGGCAGGACCATCACAGCTATCAGGAGCTACCACATCTGTTCCTAGATGACACGGCCACTCCTGCCACCCTGGCCTGTTACATCTGACCCATGATAGGTTGTGCACGGTGGTCTGAGAAGACCTGATGTTGAGGAAAGGATCCCAGTTTTCCCAGAGAGAACCAAGAGTCTGTCACCTTAAAGAGGACTATCACTCTGAAGAGAATGACATGGTGACAAGACAGCAGCAGAACTCTTAGCCCTCCCTCAATCCAGCCCCTCAGCAAGTATGAGTTGTTCTACATCCAACGACTCACACCTGTTCTGTGCCACTGACATGGACAGAGGTAAGAAGGAGCTTCAAAAGCAGGATCAAGGGAGCCAGGACAGCAGTGCACCCTCAACATCCTGACAACCTGAGAGGCTGAAGCAGGATTATATGTTTGTACTCTGGGCAACTTGGTGACTTGTCTCAAAAAAAATCAAACACTAGAAACAGGAATTAAAAGTCAGTGAGAAACAGGAATTAAAAGTCAGTGATTCTTGAATCACATGAAAAAAAAAATATTTATCAGAAGCAAGGATGCCTTTGCAAACCAGAATCCCAGTGACAGAGCTGGCACCCACCGAGCTCACTGTGGTACCCAGCAAAGCAAGGCCTACAGATGCAGAGAAGAATGCAAGGTCCCTGCCTGCCAGCACAGCGGGGAAGATTCCCACAGGAAGCATGTTTCTAAGCAAGTCTGCAGCACAGACTCGAGCTCATTAGGAAGCTAATGAGAAGCATGCAAGGGGAAGACTTCAAGTATGGAGAACAAACCTCCTTTCTGGCCTCTTCAAGACTTGTGTCAGGGCAAATGATAACATCTCGGCTACACTGAACTGGGTCTTTCCCAGCCAGACCTGCAACGGTGACCTTAATCTAAAGAAAGACATGGTGACATTTAGGAATGCAGAGACACAGATTTGAAGAGTCAACGTTTTCACAGCTTCCACATGTTTTAAAATAACCTGACAGGAAATACTGATGAACTTAAGTTACCATGCTAGCTAAATCTATTTACTAACTACATCTGTCCCTGCAGCCATTCTCCCGTAAGACTCCCGGTTTGGGAGATGAATTACACGATCGTCCTAATAATAACCCATCCTATAAGGTCACTGTTGCCATTTACACCTCACTGTACTTTCCTAAGATAGAAATGCAAACTAAAGCAATAAAATACCACATTATCTTGCAAATGTCAAAAAAGCTGATACCAAGAAAACAGGAAATTTTCCTATTCTGTTGCTAGGAAACAGATTATTTGACACTGGAGGGCAATTTGGCAAAATCTAGCAATGCTGAGCATATAAACCCTTGAGCCTACAACTCTTTTAGGTGCAGATACATTTGCACAAGTAAAGCTGTAAGAGTATTACTGGGGCTGGGAACACAGTCCCAGGGTGTAGTGTGTGCTTACCATATGCAAGTCTCTGGGTTCAATGTTTAGCAGCAAAACCAAAAACCAAAATGCATTACAGCATCGCTGGGCTAGATGGGATGGAGTATGTTCACCCAACATCAAAAAAGATTTTGATTTCTGAGAACCAGCAATATACAAATAAACTAGGCCTGGGCCTATGTTCTAGCTCTTCTCACATATTTAGTAGCTGTGTGCCTCAGTTTCCTCAATGCCTGACTTAGAGTCATCGTAAGGTTTACAGAAGTGATTGGAACGCAGCCTGGCACACTTAGTGAAGTGCTGAAGAGCCTGCTATTGTATTGGACACAGATGTGAATAGCACGTAGGATACAGCTAAACACACACAGGTCCATGCACACTCAGGTGAGGAGGTGCACTGAGCTGGGGGACACAGTATCTCTTTCCTTTTTTCCCTGGCAATGAGTATGTTTCTTTAAAAGCACTTGCTCTTTAAGAATTGAGTATGATGGGGCCCGGCAGGATGGCTCAGTGGTCTAAAGCGCCTGCTTAGGAAAGCTTACGCGGCTGCAGGGACCACAGTTCAACCCCCGGCACCATATGCTGCACCAGCCCTGCCCTCAGGGCAGGCTGAGCCAGCCATTAAAAAAAAAAAAAAAAAAAAAGAAGTGAGTCTGAGGCTGGGCACTGCGGCACCCATCTGTAGTCCCAGCTACAGGAGGCTGGAGCAGGAGGATCATCTGAGCACAGGGGCTCAGGGCCAACCTGAGTAACACTAACCCAACATGGGCAAATGGATCGTCAGCAAGGAAGGAGAGAAGAATGGAAAGAGGAAGGAAGGAAAAAAACTCTGAAAGAGGGGAAAATGTAAAAAAAAAAAAAAAAGAAGTCAAAATGTGTATTAAACTCAGGCAGTGAATAAACAGGTCATTGCTATGTAACTACTGTAGTTCGTATATATTCAAAGTATTCTATCATATTCTGAACACTGTTTTACTCAACATGCCCCAGGGGAGCTAGGAAATAGCAGGGGTCTTACCCCAGCGCGGCGCATCACGTCCACGGGGATGACCGTCTCCATCTCCTCGGCTCCTTTGGCCAGGATGACCAGGGCTCTCTTTGAAGCCATTTTGACGTTGCACTTTTTGAAAGCCTTAAACAAATGAAAAGGAAAGAAAACTACTTGGTATTTTCAGTGAAATTCTCGAATATGCAAACATTTAGTGTTATCCAAACATTCTGTTGGAATCTTTTCAAGCAAAGCACGCCCTAGGGAAACGGTTCCCCCACACAGCATTTTAGGTTAATATTGGCATACACTGCTGTTTCAATTGCTCTAAGATGAGAACTGCAAGGCTGTTCATGTGTGTTAGTATTATGTTTTCCTTTACCTATTTTCTTAAGCCTAATTTCTACAAATCTGTTCAATACGAATCTTCCTAAAACACAGGAATGCAGATCTTGCACTTCACACAACGCCCTTCACAGACTATCTTAAAATACTGCTTCTCAGAACCGTGGAAAACGTCAAGTAGCTTTCCTGCAACTGCCTCCCTAGGGCTCGGGAGGGCATTTTTCTTTAGCTCTAACAACCACTAGAAACTTGGGTGGCGTGCTGTTAAGTATCTGAGCCCGCTTTTACGACTGGAATGGAAATTCCGCCCCTGAAGGGCCTACACTAGCTCTCTGCGCACCTCGCTCTCAGCCTGTTTCTCCCTGCAGGGTTTGTCCTGCGTGCACCACGGGCTTTAATAAAACGACTTCGACTAACAGCGAGCTAGGAAGAGGTGACCTGGGGCGCAGACTTGCTGACGCTTTGGCGTCGCGACTGCGAGGACGAGGGGCCACCCCGCCTGTAGGAGCTGGATCCCTGCCGGACCCGCCGGACCTGCGGCCTGCGCGCCGCCCCACGCGCACGCGGGCCCGACCTGCACCTCTCGCCCCTTCACGCCCACGCAACCCTATTGGGGTCCCGCGGCCGGAGACCACTCACCCCGACAACCCAAAGCTGGAAGCGCACGCACCGCCCACCCAGCCCTCAGCACCGCACTACGCAGTCCCGTGCCGCTTCCAGGTTACCGTGCGTCACTTCCGGCCAAGCTCAAACCCGCACCGCGGGGGAAGGAGACCTACGAATTCTTCCCCCGCGCCGCTCCGAGAATGGTATGGCCCCGCCCCGCAGGGACACCGCAGGTGTAAACCATTTTGAGCCGGCGCGCAGCGGCAGGGCGACTCCACCTTCCTCCTGCGCACTCCCGGCTGCCTTAGTTCCCCCTTTGTGCAACGTCCTTCGGTTTTACCCTCCACTCCCCATCTGTTAGGACCCCTTCTTTCCGGTCACCAGGTGTCGGACGACTCTGTCCAGCGTTTGTCCGGAGTCATCAAAGGCAGTACGTGGGGCCTGCCTGTGACCCAGCACATGGAGAGGCTGAGGCAGGAGGATCGTGGGTTCAAACTCAGGGTGGGGCACTCTATGTAGAGTAGTGCAAATAGTTCAGTCCCCAGCGCAGACATTCTCTGTTTAATGCTCTCTGTTCCTGACACTTGGTCATTAAATGAGGAATCATTTACAGTATGGACATGACAGTATGGAAACTCCAACTTGACTTTAATTTCCTTAACCCTTACACGCAGCAGCGTAATATATAAAAACGTTAACGACACTACTGGAATGTATATACAGTAAAATCAGCAAAAACTATAGTGTTGGATAACACAAGGTGTACTGTACCAAAAAAACAGGTTGGTCTAATGAGCAATGTCCATAGCTCCAAGAAAAGGTTCTGCTGTTGCATCTAAGGATTAAAGCAATGCTAGAAGATAAATCTAAGGAGTACTTAATGGATTAAATTTAGTACATTATCCAATTTCTTTCTTTTAAAATTTTGCATATTAATACTTTTTTTTCAGTACTGAGTATTGTACTCAGGGCGTTGGCAGTAAATTACAGCTACAGCCCTTTTTATTATCATTATTTTATTTTTGCAGGACTGGGGATTGAACTTAGGCCCTTGGCTTAGAAGGCAAGCAATTACTCAACTGAGCTATTTCCCAGGCCCCACCCTTTTTATTTTCTGAGTCAGGGTGTTGTTAACTTGCCTAGGCTGAGCTCCAACTTGGGGCCCTCCTGTCACAGCCTCCCAGACTACTGGGATTACAGGCACATGCCACTATGTCCCATGTGACCATCCATACATTTGATAGTTTCAAAAGCCAAGACAGTTGCACTGAACTGTGGTAACTGTATTGCATCCCTGCCTCCTGCAGGTAACGGCCTTTTTTGCACTCCTTTTCTGTACTTTTTGCAAATACAGCTATTATTTTCCTTTCTCAAATAAAAATGTAGACTGCACTCGGCATAATGGTGGACACCTGTAATCCCAGCACTCAGGAAGCTGAGGCAGGAGGATTGCAGTGAGTTTGATGCCAGCCCAAACTGCATAATGACATGAAGTAGAGTCTATACTCTGTTCCGAACTTTCCCCTATGCCTGTGTACATGTATTACATGAACATCTTGGAATCTTTCCACATCAAGAAGAATCCCGGGGGCTGGGAGATTGGGAGATAGCTCTGTGGCACAAATGCCTTCCTGGCAAGTGCAAGGTCATGAGTTTGAATCCTGCTCCCCACCCCGCAAAAAAAGAATCCCTCTCTGCCATAGACTGCCCTGTGGGCACATTCTACAGGTTAGTTACCCGAAGCACACTGATATCATAGGGCACTTCCAATCACATTCTATACAGACCTCTGAGCTGAGTAACTTAAATGCACGACCTACTTGGGTAAGCAAAACAAAAGTGAATTCCCAGAAGGGAGAAGGGCATAAAGCTGAACCACCTAGTGCTGTTGCCAGCAATGAGACCAGACAGTGCTTTGGACTTAATGTTAAAAGTTGTAAAGTCTTGTCACACTCTGTACCTGTGCTGATGTCTGAGTGTTTGCAAGTATCATATGATAGCCTAAGAGACATGATAGGAAGTCAGTTCCGGAACGACTCCCCCTTTGGCTGTTTGCGAAGGAAGCAGGCAACGCCTTGAGTGAGTTAAAGGCCAGCCTGGATTACATGGCAAGACTCTGTTTCAGAACAAAAAACCATCAGGAAGGACTTGGGTAGATGGAAGGAAAACTAAAAGACAAGCTTTTTTTTTTTTTTTTTTTTTTTTTTTTTAATCATTTATAGTTACTTGGTAGAGGGTCTGGCTATGCAGCTCAGACTTGCAGTGATCCTCCTGTCTCAGCTTCCCCAGTGCTGGGGTTACAGGCGTGCACCATCACTCACCAGGCTGGGTTTCAGTGGCTGGCTTGGTAATACAGGGGATCAGACTTAGATCCTTGTGCTTGCCAGGCAGGTGCTTAGAACACTGAGGTATCTCCCCAGCTGAAGACAAGCCATTTTGTTCCAGCTCTGGAAGTCAGCTTTTACTATTATTATTATTATTATTATTATTATTATTGTTGTTGTTGTTGTTGTTGTTGTTATTTTAGCAGAACCAGGCATTGAACTCTGGTCTTTGTATTCACCAGGCAAGCGCTTATTCTACTGTACTATCTTCCGAACTCCCGTAAGCTTTTATTTTAAAAGAATGTGCCTGTTCACCATTAAGAACTAAAGCAGATCTGAGTAGGCCTCAAATTCATAACCTGCACATAGTTTGGACAACTCAAATATTATGATAGACTGAATTACTTTTCAGAAGCACTCTCTCCCCCTCTCTGCATGGATGCGCGGACCTTCTGTCCCATAACTTTGGGCTTTGGCCTTCTTTTGGCCAAAGAGAGATTAATAGAGGACTGATCAAAGCCTTGCACAGTAAGCACCTGCTGCCCAGGCCTATGCTTTCACACCTCTGAACCACCTGAGGAATGTTCCCCAGGGAAGCTGCCACTACCCCAACCTTGAGCTCCAGTGTGCTTGCAGGGTCAGAGCTGCCCCAGCCACCCTGGGCACAAATAACCTGATATAGAATCACCCGCCAAATGCCAAATGGCAGACTAGTATTCAGGGGCTGCTACAGAGCAGAGCTGACTCATCCAGCAGCAGCCTTGGAGTTTGTGCTTTCTGAACCTCAGTTCTGCTCCTGGGAGCAGATTTTCAGGTCTAACTTCTTTGCCAGCACTTGGAGGTTGAGTTAGGAGAATCACTTTGAGGCCAGACTATTCAAGGTCAGCCTGAACAGCATAGTAAGACTCTTGTCTCAAACAGACAAAAAAAATTTATTTCTTCTGGTAAGTACCTCAGGACTTTTAACAGTAGGCTAATATTTGCTTTCTCCTGTATTGGCTTTAGACATTATATGCTTTCTGGAAGGTATTACTATACTTTTCATCATACAGAGCCAAAGGTCGTGGTCCAGAAGGGTGAAATGACTGTATAGGGCCCTGCAGTCCTGGTCAGATCCAGATATTCTCATGCCAAATTTCACACTCTACCCACCATTGACCGTTAGTGTTAATAATGCCAGTGACACTCATGACACTTTCTCTATAGTTCAGACGCCTCATCACACATTTACAGAACACAGCCCCCCAAATCCAACCATTTACCAAAAAAACACTACTCTTGTACTGGCAATGCAGACACCTCCTCATGCAGTCCCCTATTTCTATAACCACCCCACCCTGTCCACTACCTTTTTTACTCAACATGTGACAAAGTCTTCATGAATTATGGGAAGTACAGACTCAAAACTTTCCCTGTTCTCAAAGGCCTTAAGTTTGCTGAGGCAGTAAATTTTAATGCAGAAGGAATAGCTATTGTTCCGCCTCAGGGACTTTACAGCTCAGTAAGGAACACAGGACATTGCCACAGCAGCAACAACCACCGATGACCCCTACCCAGCACGATCCCAGTCATCCTTCCGAAGAA
The DNA here is from genome assembly GCA_004027025.1 of Myocastor coypus. NCBI lineage: Eukaryota > Metazoa > Chordata > Mammalia > Rodentia > Myocastoridae > Myocastor > Myocastor coypus. The sequence continues at coordinate 14,362 of PVJA010001350.1, forward strand.
ACTATCAGGCTCTTTACTTCATGGGGCATCTCATTCTGCTAACTGAACACTCTATGGTTCTCTACCACTCGCCCATTGATAGCATTTGTCGTTCCTTCAATGTTTACTCATCTCCTTTTACGTTGTGCCTGTCTCTCCCCGTCCTGAGGACACCAGGAAGGGACTTTTCCATTCTATCTTGGTCAGTGTTGAATCCTCAGCATCTATGCCGCCCTGGCACCAAGCCAGTGCTTGGTAACTACTTGCTGATTTCACCCTGGACTACTGGACAGGGTTTTCCTTACTGCTATAGACGAATACATTTATGGCCCACCGCATTTTTACAGTGCGATCATCCAATTTCTTATTCCTATTTCTGTAAAGTCCTTATTTCTTACATTGAAAGCATTTGAGGAAAATGAGAAGTGAAATTTCACGTGCCTTGGGGAAGCTGACATTGTTTTTACCTGTATTCTACTTTGTCGGACTACGAAAAATTTAAACTGAGACACTGGGCCTTGAGGTCTATGAACGTCTCTCTCACGTCCTGGAGAAGTCCAGCCAGCTCGGCGAATTTCCCCTCTGGAGCCCCCGAAAGGTTAGGTCGCCGAAACCCGGGAAGAGTGGGCGAGCCCTGACATTTGAGGTAGCGCTGGCGCAAAGGGGAAATTCTGACGAGGAGGTCTGTGAGGTGCCAGAGAATAGCCTCGCCTCTTACCCCCACCCGGTGTGAAAAGCCCCCCAGCGTGGGCCATCGCGCACCACTCCCACAGCTCACTCCGCGCCGGAAATCAGGCGGCTCACCCGCAGTGACGTAATGTCTACTTCCGTCGTCCGGGTCGGGTTGTTCCCGATGGCGCACGGGATTGGTCGAGACTGACCTCGGTGGGCGGGAGGGGCGGGGTTAGAGGTCGGGCACCAGGTGTGCAGCTGCGAAAGTGTGAAGACCTTGGCCGCGGCGAGCGCGACCTCATGGAAACACCGCGGAAGGGCACTTCCTCTCCAGAGACATGTGTGGGAATCCGTCGCCCTGGGGTAGCTGTGGCCCGGTGACCTCGCGGACTTCCGGACAAGGCGTGTTGCCTGTCGGCTGCGAGACAGCGTCGCGGAGCACCTCCTGGTCTTTGGGTCTTGCTAGGGAACCAGTGGATGTGTCGCCGGAGATCGACATCATTTATTACCCTGTTCCCAGGCCTACGGGCCTTGAGTATGTTCCGTAATCAGCCCAGGCTCCGGTGTGTTGGTGTGTTAGTCACCTTGTTGGCGGCTTTTTGGAAACAACCTGCAGAGACCGGTGTGAGAAAAAGCCGGACTCTGGGCAACATTTTTTGCTTCTGTTCCACCCAGGTGGTTTATGGAAACTACTGCCGTGCTCGAAAGTTAGTGGGGTCTTTGGTCTAGAAGTGAAAGTTAAAATCTGATTGTTTACGGTTTCAGTGGCGTGAATAGTGGCGCCTGCCCAGAGACTGGCGAGACCAAGTGAGATCTGAAGTGAAACACGAAGCTCGAAGGAATGGAAATGTTGAGCCCCTTCTCATTATTTCCTGTTGTGGTTCTTTATTCTAATGCTGCTGCCGTGCTTCTCTCAGATTCCAGTATGCTGGGCACATCCAGCGATCCTGGAGCAGCGTCAGCGTTTCTCTCAATGTGCAAAAACGTCGTGCCCAGGGCCGAGGAGAACTCAGTAGAATAAGCGCTTGCCTGGCAAACGCAAGGTCCTGAGTTCAATCCCCTGTACCGCAAAAAAAAAAAAAAAAAAAAAAAAAAAAAAAAGGGGGGGGGGATGGAACATCATGTCCAGCCCAGCCCAGCAGTGGGCATCTAACCTATCAAAACTGGCTGATGCCCTGCACCCTGTCATCTAGGTCCCCTCCTGAGAAAACCCTTCCTTATCTCAGGGCCACTGACTCCTGAGGCTTTTCAACAGAACATGATGGTGGTTGGTACTGTGGTTTGCTGCCTGGCTTGACTCCTATCTAGGGCAGTGCAATGATGAGTAGGCATGCCAGCCTCCTTTGAGTCCTGCCGCAGTGTGGTTCGAACCTCTTTATCTCACACATTTTTAGCTCCTGCCCTCCCTCATTCCTGGTATATACCCTGTACCTTGTCTTATTCATACTTCTGCAGAAGCAGAGGATGCCCTTTGCTTTCCAGTCAGCCTTTCGTCATGTTCTCCGTCCTGAAAACCTGGTGGTAGGCTCAGTCCTCCAGGAAGCTTTGTCGGTGTCCACATTGCCCTTTGTCCCATGTAGTCGGCATCTTTTTAAGGCTGTGTGGTCTTATTTGTGTAACTTCTTTGTTCCTGTCAAGGCTGTGAAAGCAAACCCGTGTAAGAAGTTTTTATTGAGCTCTGGGCAATGCTCTGGGTTCCTGGGATACAACAGCAAACTAATGATGACGCTGTCAGGGAGCTTTTGTTGAGAACGGAAGGCAGATGATCAACACACGTGATTGTGTCGTCACGTGTCAACTAATGACAAAGACATGTTCTGAGAAGTACATCATTGGGCAATTTTGGAAACTCCACAAATGTGCTTATTCATAGTAGGGTGACTATGGTATCATAAGTGATAATCTTTTGGGGCAAAGGGCCGCATTGTGCTCTTGGCTGAAATGTCACTGTGCAGCACGTGACAGTGCCAGGCTGGCACATGTAGTGTGACAGAAAGTGCAGGGGAGAATGAGTCTGCATATGCGCGCCTTTGGAGCATGGCCTTTTTACTTGAAGAAATCAGAAGATGAGGGAAGAAGTCATACAGAGAGCGAGAAAACGAGCATCATAAACAAGACAACAGCAAAGTCCTGCAACTGGGGCGTGAGGCATATTAACACCAAAGCAGTCACACTGGAGGGGCACGGCAGGTGCGTAGGAGAAAGCAAGCTCAGTCATGTGCAGATCTTGAAATAGATAGCGTGGAGGGAATCCATTGAATTGGTAGAGGATAGAGAATAATTCATTTTTAATTACTGACTTCCATGCTGGGGGTGTACTAGACACCCACCACTAAGCTACACCCCCCAGCCCTCCAATAATATGAAAGTGATATAAGCTTGGAAATTGCTTGAGACAGCTCCTGCAGAAATACATGCTTATACACAAGTACATATGCAACATAGTATTTAGCTCTTGCACACATAATTAGAACTCATTTCGCATGATAGTTACCTAAAAAACAAACCAGTGGCTTATCCAATCATAATGGAAAGTTGGAAACAGGTATGGAATAAAAACTGAATACCTTGTGAGTTGGATTATTTTATAGAGAATACAGCACCATTAAAAGTTCAGGGGGAAGCCAGGATGGTAGTGCATGCTTGTAATCCCAGCACTTGTGAGGCTGTGGCAGGAAGATTGTTCCAAGTTTGAGACAATCCTGGGCTACAAAGTGAGCTCAAAGCCAGCCTGAATTACATAGCAAGACCCTGTCTCAAAAAAAAAAAAAAAAAAAAAATTCAGGAGGAGCCTCAGAAAGCAGGATCACATGTTCATGAACAGCCTGCACCACCGAGCAAGACTATCTCAAAATTCAAAAAAGAAATGAGGTAGTTCACTGGGAGAGAACTTGCTTAGAATGCACAAGGCCCTGAGTTCAATCCTAGTAGAGTAAGCAAGCTCTTTCTTTGGCTATCTTTTCACTTGGAGGAAGGGTACTTGAATATGGGTTGGCAAGAGTTGAACTTAGGAAACAGGCAGATGAACTGGGATATTACTTAGGCTAAGGCAAGGGCTAGTGATACCATGGGCCCTCCTAACTGGCCCTCTGCAGGCAGATGTTGGCCTTCAGCAGAGTCCTGTTACTCCAGACTGCTGCTTTTGGGGTGGCTTCACTTTGTGACAACTGTCCCTTGCAGCCTAAAGAATATCTTCTCCCTTAGTGGTGCTTGGCCACTGTCACCACCTGAATTATTTATTTATTTATTTATTTATTTTTGTCTTTTTGAGACAGGGTCTCTCTCCCTATGCAGTTCAGGCTGGCCTTGAGCTCACACTTTTGTAGCCCAGGCTGGTCTCGAACTTGCACTGATCCTCCTGCCTCAGCCTCCCAAGTGCTGGGATTATAGGCATGCGCCACCACGCCTGGTTACCACCTGAATTTAAGATATGGAATGCCTGCCTACTTAACAGTTTTGGGTGACATGTTCACAATTTTTTTTTTTTTAGTTGGTGCTGGGGATTGAACCCAGGGCCCTGTTCATGTTAATCACAGCTCTACCACGGGGCTTCACCCCCAGAAAAAAATACCTTTCAAGGATTTTTCTAGATTGCTCCAAAAAGTGGCTACTACAGGGCTCAGTTCTGCTTGTATCACATTTCCCAAAGGTTAAGTTATCCACCATTTCTTGGTAGTCATGCGAGCAGATGAATCTGTTGTGGTTTCTGACTGAGCTGGCACACCGCTGAACCCGTGGCCTGACTGCGGCGTGCTGAGTCAGCCCCTGTCCCTGAGAGGAATGAAGGTGCGCAGTGGCCTCTGCCATAGCCACCACACTAGGCCCAACAGTAAGATTGCTTTCAGATCAGCGTCCTGGGTTCTGTCCCTGGCTTCTCCCTTCCTGAACCATGCAGTGGCTTGGCAGAGCAGGTGCCATGGGTGGAGCCTGTGTACCCTGAGGGCTGGGACAAGAGAGAAGGTCAGCTTGTAGGAGAGGCCCTGGCTCACCTGCAAGTGCCCGGCTCAGTCTGCTGCTCTTTTCCAACATGAGGGGAGTAATAGTGGTCTCTCACCTGGTCAAGTGGCTAAGATGCTGGAGAAAAAGGTTAATCCACATATTGGTATAGTCTCTGCAGGGTGAAAGCAACCCGAGTGTCACTTGTTACTATTAGAAAACATTCACCGGCACAGCCACTGCGGTCTTTAAACCCAGGGAGGAGGGGACAAAGGCAGAGAAACAGAGAACCCGGGAACTTCAGGGATCTCAGGGCTGCCGCCTTAGTCAGAGAGGTGAAAGCTAGAAATGGCGTCCATCAGGGCCCAGCAGGATGGCTCAGTGGTTTAAAGCACCTGCTTGGGAAAGCTTGGGCGGCTTCAGGGACCGCGGATCGATCCCCGGCACCACATGCTGCGCCAGCCCTGCCCTTGGGGCGGGCTGAGCCAGCCATAAGAATGAGTAAATAAACAAGTAAAGGTTCTGAAACAAGAAAATAAATAGAAAATAAATAAATAAAGAAATTAAAGAAAATATAAAAATAAATAAATAAATAAATAAATAAAATAAATAAATAAATAAAGAAATTAAAAAAAAAAAAAGAAGAAAGAAATGGCGTCGATGGAGGTTTTGATCTATGGGTGGGGACAGGAGCTTCACACAGGGGCTCCTCAGGGGGTCTCGGAGCTTGAATGGAAATTTGATCTTCATTTTCACTAACCTCTAACAGAAATGCAGAATTTTGTTCAACTTCACGCATAGAAGAAATTCACAAAACATAGCTGAAAGTACACTAGCCATGACTACACCAGTGAAAGCCAGTATCCCATGACAATTCTTAGCGACACTAAAAATACCACTTATTCTCATGATTTGATTGAAATTAGGGCAGCTTATGTTAGGTGGAAAACTCACATGTCACATCATGGATGATTTTTAAAATATTTGTTAAATAAGCCAGGCATAATACCACACTCCTATAACCCCAGTAGTTGGCAGAGGAAGATCACCACGAGTTTGAGGCCAGCCTGGGTTCCAAAGTGAGTTTAAAGCCAGAAAGAACTGACCTCTGAGGACATGTTTGTCCTGCCAGGGATGTAGCTCAGGGGTAGAATTGAACTTGTGCTCAACTTGTTTTGGGGCCAGGTCTGGGGTCAATCTCCAACACAGCAAAATGAAACAAAGTAAGCGTTTGTTGAATCTGTAACAAGTATCTCTACCTCGAGACACTTTGGAGGAACCCTCAGAGCACCTAAGCACTATGGTCTGTTCTCCTCTGACTTAGAGGTCTTCAAAGAACAAAACATAAAAAGGATTGTTTTTTGGTCACAAGGTGAAAAAGGATTGTTTTTTGGTCACAAGGTGCCCAGCTGGCCCAGATGTCTGAACTTCACAGACTGCCCCCAGCTGGAGGGCTGGCTCTGAGGGGGGTGGCTGGGGTTACAGTGACAGAGCCTCCTTGGCTTCTGTGTGTTTGCCTCATACAGGGTATTATTTCTCACTTCCATTTCATGCATTAAGGTAGAGGATTTCACATAGCTAGTGTGTTGGCCAGAGCAGTGACCTAAGAAGTAAATGTTGGGCTGCGGAGATAGCTCAGGGGCACAAGTGCCTCCCTGGCAAGTGCAAGGTCCTGAGTTTGATCCCTAGTTCCACAAAAAAAAGAGGCGGGGGAGGAGAGGCAGCAGGGAGGAAGAGGAAGAGGAGGAAATGGTGAAAGATAATAGAACCCACAAGTGCAGAATTTGTAGGTATTGCAGTAGCCTAAAATGTGAATTTAAGAATGTAGAATTTCGAAGTTAAATCATTTTTCAGCCAGGTGTGGTGGCTCACCTGTAATCCCAGCACTCGGGAGGCTGAGGCAGGAGGATCGTGGTGAGTTCGAGACTAGCCTAGGCTACAAAGTGAGCTCATAGCCAGCCTAAAGTACAGAGCGAGACCCTGTCTGAAAAAAAAAAATCATTTTTCCTGTTTTTTAAAGTTATTTTTCAGCCAGGCGTGGTGGTGCATGCCTGTAATCCCAGCACTTGGGAGGCTGAAGCAGAAGGGTTGGTGTGAGTTTGAGACCAGCCTGGGTTACAAAAGTGAGCTTAAGGCCATCCTGCACTGCATAGCAAGACCCTGTCTCAACAATAAATAAATAAACAAACAAACAAATAAATAAATAATTTTTCTAAAATGTTAAAATTCTTTCCCAAGCACATGTTTATGGCACATAAAGTTTTCAAAAGTGCCCATTAAAAGTATAAATAATAATGGCTAGATATCAAATATTTATGTAAGATTTCAAATTTTTCCTGAAATTTACTTAAATTATACTATACAAAAATTAAAATTACTTGCAATTCTGGAGTTCAGTGTCATTGTAGGTGGTTCTATTCTGGTAATACATGTTGGTGACACATAACAATCACACTCATCTTGGGGACCTGGCACATACACATACTGCATCCTGGTCATTTACACAGCCTTGTCCCTCACTCGAGTGAAACATCAGCATTTTTTGTTCATTTTGATTTGTTGTTTTATTGGGTTTGGGTTTTTGTTTGAGTTTTTTAGTGCTGTACATTGAATCCAGGTCTTCAGCAGTGAGCCACTTCCCAGACCTTTATTAGCTTTGTTTTCACATAGGGTCTCCCTACTTTTATTTGCCCAGGCTGAGCTCCAGTTTCTGATTCTTCTATCTTCGTGTCCAGGATGTTGGAATTACAGGTGTGCACCACCACATCCAGCTGGAATTGCAGTGCTCACGTGTCACCTCCCACATATCTGTATTCAAGAGTGTGGAAGAGCGTGGACAGTGTGAATTGTTGGATACTACAGGCACTCCAAAGTGTGTGTGCAACTCTTAATGTAGCCCGTGACTCACAGGGCGCCCCTCCTGCACAAATGTCAGTCACATGGGGTGGCCCCTGGGCGCTGTCCTTCCCATTGTATTCTTTTTTTTTTATCTTTTTTTTTTTTTGCGGGACTGGGGTTCAAACTTACGACCTTGCACTTGCCAGGCAGGCACTTGTGCCACAGAGCTATCTCCCCGGCCTCTCCCACAGTATTCTTGCCTAGGAGTAGGACATGCAGAAGCCGGTGGTGCACAGGCCTGTGCAGACTTAGCCTCCTCTGGGGCGTGGCCATGGGGGAGGGGGAGGACGAGGGGGGGCGTGTCTGGAGGAAGCTCACTCGAAGGCCGCCCCCTCCCCTCCTGCTCCCGCCGCTGGCGCTTGCACTTACACTCATTATCATTTACCGTAGCTGACCGGCGATTTTATTGCCCAAACTTGCAGTCAAGTCGTAAGGATAAAGAGCGCTCGGTGGCATCCTTCTGAAGTGGTTCCTTTGATTTCACTGTAGGATGATAAAAGCCAGCTGCGGGGACCTTCAGCTTGATAAGGACTCCTGTGTCTGTGGCCTACAAGCTCCAGGCAGGGAGCTAATCTGTGTGCTGGAAGAAAGGGTGTCACTTCAAGGGATGTTCTGTGTCGCTCTGTCCACGAGTGACCCCAGAGCTGGCTGAGAATCCAGCCTCGTCAAATATCACCCTGCGATGTTAAACGTAGCCTGTATGTAAATGAGCTGGGCTGGGCGGAGATTCTCAAAGCGTTAGGAAGTGGTCAGCGCCCTGATCTGTGCGGCGCGTGCAGCCAGTTCTGCCGGAGTGAGGTCAGGCCAAGCTCACAAATGTCACTGGCCTCGGGGGAGCACGCTTCCTAGACGTCCCATGAACTTTTTTCCTCCTCTGTAGCTGCGCGCCCTGTGGTTACTGCACTGATAATGAGCGTGGGAGGCTGGGAAAGGAGTATTTCAACACACGTAATAGTTACTCTTTTCTTTTTTGGTACCGGCTACTGAGCCTGGACTTTTTTTGTTTCTTTCTTATTTCGAGACATGGGGTCATTACATTGCTGAGATGGGTTTGAATTTGTGCTCCTCCTGCCTCAGCCTCCCCGAGTGCTGGGATTACAGGTACGCGCAGCTAGTGGCTATCCTCCTGTGAGTTTTGGGCCTCGCACTGAGTTCATCACAACCTGGTTTCATTGATTCCTCATCACAGGAGGGCGATGTGTAGAGTTACCAGCTGCGCTTGCACATCTGGATACTCCAGGAGGGTTAGGGATCTGCCGGAGTTGGCACATCCGGCAACAGCAGAGCCTAGATTCAATCGAGGGTGGTGGCAGCAGAGCCAGGCCTCCTCACCACTGCGCTGTCCTCTGACTCTCCCTATATTGGGTGTGTGTGTGTGTGTGATGGAACTGTGATAAGGAAGGGAAATCAAAGCCTCACTGAGATAGGGCTTCTCCCCTAATAGGATGCCAGTAGCGGTTTTTAAATAGAGAAACTACAAGCATCAGTGGGGAAATTGAAACCACCATTCATTGCTGGTGGGAATGGGAAGAACCACAGAAGCTGTGGAAAGTAAAATAACAGCTCCTGCAGAAGTGAGGTATGGGGTTGGGGTTTTAGCTCAGCAGCATCTGCCTGGCAAACACAAGGTTGTGAGTTTGATTCCCACTACCAAAAAAAAAAGTCAAACTTGACTATGGCAAGATGTGATTTTACCATCAGACATGCACCCAAGAAAACTGAAATCACAGATCCACGCAGAAAACTGCACATCAATTCAGTGTTCACAACAGCAGTACTCATGAGAGCCCCCAAGCAGAGACAGCCCAAGGGGCTATTAACTGGTGAACTGAGAAGGAAGATGCGCCAGAGGGCTGGAGAGATAGCTCAGCAGACTAAGCGCCTGCTTAGGCAAGCGCAGGGACTAGGGTTCCATTCCGGCACCACACACCATGCTGAGCCCAGGTGGAGACCAGGCGTGGTAGTGCACACCTTAATCCCAGCACTGGGGAGGATCACCACGAGTCCAAGCTGCCCACAGTGGGATCCTGTGCCAAATACATAAAAATAAATAAAAATGTGCTACAGCCACACAATGGAATATAATTTAGGCTTCTAAAAGGAACAAAGTACCAGTTCATGCCACAACGGGAACAGACTGGACCAGTGGAGATGGCTCATCGGTCTAATGTGCCTGCCTAGGAAAGTTTAGGCAACCGCAGGGACCGCAGCTCAATCCCCGGCACCACGGGCTGTGCCAGCTCCACCCCCAGGGCAGGCTGAGCCGGCCATAATACAAATAAACAAATGAGGTTTAAAAAAATAAATTTTAAGGGGCTGGGGAGATAGCTCCAAGGCACAAGTGCCTGCTGGGCAAGTGCAAGGTCGTGAGTTCGAACCCTGGTCCTACAAAAAAAAAAAATTAATTAAATTCTATTTATTTATTTATTTATTTATTTATTTATTTGTCTGTCTTTTTGAGACAGGGTCTCTCTATGCAGTTCAGTCTGGCCTTGAGCTCACTTTTGTAGACCAGGCTGGTCTCGAACTCGCACTGATCCTCCTGACTCAGCTTCCCCAGTGCTGGGATTACAGGCATGTGCCACCACGCCCGGCTCTAAATTCAAATTTAAATTTAAAAAAACGCAGGAACAGACCTTGAAAACATGATGCTAAGTGAAAATGCCACTGTGGAGCCCCTTAATATGATGGATGTGATTGTGTTTTTATTACATGTCCAAAGTAGGCAAAGTCACAGAGACAACAAATAGGCTTGGAGGTGCTGGGCCTGGGGTGGGATTCCTTGTGGGCAGGCGGATACCCTCTGAGCAGATCCTGGTGTGGCTGCGCAGTGCAGCGAATGCATTAGTAGTGAATGTGCTAAAACCCTCTGAATTGCACACTTTATTTTTTTTAATTTTAATTTTTTTTCTTGTTTCAGAACTTTTGTTTGTTTATTTATTTATTTTTACGGCCGGCTCAGCCTGCCCTAAGGGCAGGGCTGGCCCAGCATGCGGTGCTGGGGATTGAACTGCAGTCCCTGCAGCCGCCTAAGCTTTCCTAAGCAGGCGCTTTAGACCACTGAGCCATCCTGCCGGGCCCCATAAGAAATTTATTCCTAAGTATTTTATTTTGTAATTTATTTTTAATTTTTGTTTTATTTTATTTTTTTATGGCCAGGTCAGCCTGCTCTGAGGGCAGGGCTGGTGCATCTCATAGTGCCTGGGATCGAACCACAGTCCCTGCGGCCGCGTAAGCTTTCCTAAGCAGGTGCTTTAGACCGCTGAGCCATCCTGCCAGGCCCCTGTATTGTACACTTTAAAGTGGACTCTATTTTAAATTTTTTTTCTATCTTAATTTTTTTAAAAGGCAACTTTGGGGTGGGATCTAGGGGAGGCCTCGAGTCCTGGACGTATGGTCCAGGTCTTATCTGCAGGCAGCAGGAGGGTGGCCACACCGATCTCGTGGGCACTGCAAAGTTCCCGGCAGCAGACATGCGGAGAGATCCCTGCTCCTGTGCTGCCCTCTCCAGCTCTTGGGCCCCCTTGCTTGCTCCTAGGAGGGTCCTGGTCATTCTCTCCTGCTTGGGGCCAGCTGACCTCGGGGAGGGACAAGCTCCTTCTCTTTTCTCTTCCTCAGCTGCCTTGGGTCCCCCTAAAGCACCTTGCTCCCCCCTCCTCCTTTACATTCTTTCTTTCTTTCTTCTCCCTCTTCCTTTAAATCTAAGATCTTGGTTTTCTAAAGGCCCACTGAGGTCCCCACTTTGCCCACCAATGTCACACAATGCCACACAAATGCTCCGATGCCCCTTGTCCTTCACCAATCCCATCACCCAGAAGGCACAAAGAAAAGCAGAGTTAGGCTAACCCGGCTTTATATCCAGCTGGTCAGGGACAGTTGCTAGTGCGCCCCAAGGGACACACTGAAGAAAGGCCAGTGCCCGGGAGGATTTAGAAGGCCACAGGTTGTTTGCTAAGGGGGTGAGTGTCTGGTGCCTGGCCCGTGAAATGTGCCCATGAAATGCCAGCTGGAGCATCCAGGATCTTACAGAACTTAGGGGACAGCTCACAGCCAAAACATGAGTCTTCATCAAGAAGTGGTTTCGGGGTTGGGGAGTTAGTTCAGCGGTCTAGGCGCCTGCCTGGCAAGCAGAATGACCTGAGTTCGAACCTGGTACACATGCCGTGCCAACCTGGACATTGAGTGTGGTGACGCACACCTATAATCTCAGCGTTGGGGAGGCTGAGACAGGAGGATTGATATGAATCTGAACTGCATGGCAAGACCTTGTATCAAACCCTGTGCCAAGACTTCTGTATTTAAAGAAGTGGTTTCATCCCTGGAACCTCAACTACTTTAAGGACACACAGTTTTGTTTGGCACAGATAGCTTCTAAAGGGACACATCCTTTTCCAACAGGAGAGCGCTGTTTGCAAGAAGCAGTTGGAAATGCCACTGTCAATTGGACCGTGCCCCTTGGGACTTTGAGGTCGGCAGTTCAATGAGGCTTCTGTGGTGGGCGGGTGCTGTGGTCTGGGTGGGGACTTCCCGTGAAGCCCCGCCTCCCTGAGCCACAAGGGCTGACCTGCTGTGCTCACTCACTGGCTGGCTCACTTGCTCACTCCCTGGCTCAGAGCTCGCTGTGAGCTGTCCCTGCAGCAGTGGAAAACTCTCTGTGGCTCGTGATTGTAAGGTTGGTGCCTTGGGGACCTGAGCTGGGGGAGAGGGAGGCCTGGAAGTCTGGTCCTCTGAGGAGCCTCCGCCTAGACTTTCAGCCCTTCACATCTGAACAGATAATTGCTCTTCAATAGACATTTGTATTCAGATTTCTTAACACATGAAGCATTTAAAAAATTTTCAAATCTCTAAATAGGCGAGTTATGTGTGATAGGAAACTTGGTGAGCATTGAGCAGAGAGGTCTTGCGCGGTGTTGACGATAACCCGCACAGCCAGGGTAGGTGTCGTCCTGTGCTTCCCAGGCAGCCTACCAGGGCCATGGCAGTCTGGGTGCTGATGCTGTGAAAGTCCCCAAAGTTCTTGCTATTCTTTGTGTGTGTGTGTGTGTGTGTGTGTGTGTGTTTTAAAACATGTTGGCACTGTCACTCTGAGACTTTGCTGTGTGCTCAGCCACACCTGTCTTGTCCTAAAGAGTCTGAGGAATGTGCTACCTTTCACAGTATTTCATTGTTCCTTCTGCCTAAAAATGCTCCCATGGGGTGGCCATGGGGATCGAACAGCAGGTCGTGCTATGAAGGAGAAACCTGGGAGACGCTTTCATCTTGCAGGGTGACATCTGTGAGGCTGTCCTCTTGCTTGCTGTTCTCCTGGGATCCTCCCTGGTGGTGTCCGATCCATGCGAGGTCCCGTCATGGACAAGGGCTTTCATGGTATGGTGGTGGCTGTACTGTTGGTCTCCAGTGTCGAGAGAACGAGGCCCATGCTGGATTCCTGTGCTGAGTGTCCAGCCGGTAAGTACCTACTCAAGGCATTCAGTGACGTTCTTTGAGTTTGCGCCTTTTTTTTTTTTTGTTGTTGTTGTTGTTACTGGGGATTGAACCCAGGGCCTTTGCACTGAGCTTTACCCCTAGCTCTGTTATTTTTATGGTTGGCAATTCAAGGTGTTCAGTTACCCAGGTTGCACTCCATCTTGGGAACCCCCTGCCTCAGCCTCCCATAATGCTGGGACAATGAACATGTTCCACTGCCCCTGACTGCTTGGTCTTTTTTTTTTTTTTTTTTTAAGTTTTTTTATTTATTTCTCTTCAACCTCATTTATTTGTTTGTGCTATGGCTCGCTCAGATTGAGGAGCGGTTGCAGCGGCTGCCTTAACTTTCCTCCTCAGGCGCTTTAGACCACTGAGCCATCTCACTGGCCCTGCTTGGTCTTTTATGGATCCACTTACAAGTATCTGGCAGATGCCACGAACTATCTGTATAAACACAGCCCCTGGTCATTTGACCTCTGGGCCTTAACTGTCAATGGGATGATAAGTGAACCTGTCTCGTATGATTTAGGCTGGCAGGAGGAGCTTACGGCAGGCTTAGCTCAGTCTGCAGCGCTGGGCAAGACCTGAGGCAAGTGCTAGAGTTGTTTTCTTTCCTTTGTTTCTCTTTTTGGTACCGGAGATCAAGCGCAGGGCTTGCCAGGCAGGCGCTTATGTGCCGAGCTGTCTCCCCAGCTCCAGAGTTGTTTTCAGAGCCTTGGGTTAAGCTGGGGTGCCACAGGTATGAACAGGTGGCCAACGGTTTGGCCCAGCAAGGAAAGCCAGCCATAGACAAACAGCAGTGCCACAGTGAAGGGGACCTGTCTCCTTCCTGCCGTGTCACATCTCCCTCCTGGATCCATCAGGGGAAGCCGTTCTGTCTTGTTCAACAGATGAAGGAGAGTTTCTCCTTCCTCTTGCTTTCTTTGTTAACAAAATATTTTGCTATTTCTAAGCCTGTGCTTATGTCAAGGGCAGTCTTATAAATACATAATTTAAACATGTTAATCAACAGAATAATGCCTGTCGTTGTGACATCTAGAAAACAGGCCATGCTTTGATTTTAATTTTCTTACAAATGTCATGATGCTTTGGGTGACAGGTGGTCACTGTCAAATGTGTGTGCCCATCACTTGTATCTTTTTTTTTTTTAAGATTTATTTATTTATTTATTTATTTATTTATTTATTTATTGTTTCACAACCTTTGCTTGTTTATTCACTCATTTTTATGGCCGGCTCAGCCCGCCCCGAGGACAGGGCTGGCGCAGCATGTGGTGCCCGGGATCGAACTGCGGTCCCTGAAGCCACCCAAGCTTTCCCAAGCAGGCGCTTTAGACTACTGAACCATTCTGCCGGGCCCTCACTTGTATCTTTTAGGTACTTTCTGTGCGAAAAATAAGGATCAGTCCTGTCTTCCTTGCCCCAGAGACAGCTACTCCAGCATGGGTGGACGAACAACCTGCAACATCTGCAGAAAATGCGAAGGTATGGTTTCAAAGATGCACCCTTTCTCTGGAAGGCCGCTGGGAAGATGGGCATTTCTTCCCTCTCTACTGGCTGCTCTCTCCTGCCAATCTTAAGCATCAAAGATGTTGGTTCCTCTGTCAAGGGTTAAGCCTAGTAAATCATTTCATGTAATAGCAGTTACTTGTGGTTAAGCCTTTTAAACTGTAGAGGAAATACTCACTTGATAAGACAGGGCGCTTGAATGAGCAGTGTAAAAACGTCTTTGTGGAGATTTCCAGTGAAGTGGCGGACTCCCGGGTCCGTCTGGACGGGATCCACAGGGAGCCTGACTTCTGCTGCTGAGCAGGAGCTTGCTCCTCAGAGTGCAGGTGAGGGGAGACCTAACATGCCGTGTCATCTGGGCCTTACAGGTCCCTTCAGGACAAAGAAGCCCTGCTCGTCCACCAGCAATGCTGAGTGTGAGTGTGCCCCAGGGTACCACTGCTCCGGGCCAGGCTGCACCAGGTGCCACCCACACTGCGAACGAGGCCAAGAATTCACAGAAGAGGGTGGGTCTGCTCCTCCTCCATCCGTCCCCATGTGTTATTTAGATCTGTCCTGTGCCCTGTACAGCCCTGAAGTAATAACTAACCAGCATCGAGTTATGGCATCTATGCCATCTTTTAATTCATAATAGATTTTAATTAATAGAATAATAGTTCCATTGTTTTTCCATAAATGGAAATAAATTTGATTTTTAAAATTTATTATTTTTAGTTTTTTTAAGGGAGGGTCTACAGGCTGTCCAGGGTCTCACTGCTAGATTGGGCTCATAGTGATCCGCCTGCTTACAGCCTCCCAAGAGCTGGGATTACAGGTGTGCGCCACTGTGCCTGGTCTCAATTGCTGTCTCAGGGTGCCCCAGGGGTGGGGCTGGCACAACAGGCCCAGGGATCAAACCCCTGGCCTCTGCACCGGCTTGGAGGTGCTTTAATCCTCTGAGCTATTTGGCTGGCCCAATGGAAATAAATTTGAAGTCAGGGTGTTCATTAATAGTAAGAACTATGAATTTTTCCTATTATTATTTCTTATTAGTATTCCTGGGTTTTATTTTGCTTTTTAAATTTTGGGTTTCTCATCTAAGAGAAGTCATGTGATATTTAGGGTGTGTATGTGCACACGTGCAGGGTCTCACCACCCAGCTCAGATTCACAGTGATCCTCCTGATTTCTGCCTCCCTGGTGCTGGGATTACAGGCATGTACCACCACGCCTGGACTCCATCACTGGCCCAGGGAAGCCAGGGATGGGGCCGGTGTGGCCTGCAGTGCTGGGTATCGGCACTGGCCCCTGTGCTTACCTAAGCAAGCACTTAGTCCATTGAGCTACATGGCCAGCCCTGCCAGGGGATGTGTAAACCTGAGTGTCCACTTGACTTCCCTTAACATAGCTGCAGGGGGTGCCAGTGGTCCCATGGGTGGCCGAGTCTATCCTTTAAGGCAGAGTAGTACTCCATTGTGTATTAGGGCCACAGTTTCTTCATTCATTCTTCTGTAGATGGGCAGGAAGGCCACTGCCAAGGTTTAGCTATTATGAGCTGTGCTGCTACAAATGTGGGTGGGATGGATCGCTAAAACGTGATGTTTTTAACTCCTTGGGGAAGATACCTAGAGGGAGCATTTATCACTGCTGTGCTTTTTCTCCAAGGTTGTAAAGACTGTCGCTCTGGGACATTTAATGATAAGAAAGGTGACATCTGTCGACCCTGGACCCAGTATGTACCATTTCCATTTTGCCTGAAAAGCAAACCCTCCAGAGTAAACTGGAAGACAAAGAGTGCTACCCCTGCAGCTTTTTCCCACCTACAGAAAGCAGGGTGACAGGCAGTGTGGGGACACTGGGGGACAGAGGGACTCAGGCCAAGGCAGACATTTTCCTCCAGCAGTAATGTCCCAAGCACGGGGCTCAGATTTGCCAGTTGGTGGAGATCTGCTCCCATCCCATCTCAGCTCCTTTGCCTTCCCTGTCATTGAAGGGACAAGGAATGTCCCCTGCCCCCAGGGTCATATGCACTGGGGCACATGGCCGTCACAGGGAGTGAAGGGTCATTTTTATTATTTTACAGTTACATTTTTGTTCTATTTTTATAAATGTTCACGGGTCTTTGCCTCTCAGCCTGAGAAAACCCATGTTAACTGCCAATATAAAAGAAAGCCTGTTAAACGTTTAATAGATGCTCATGCAGATGTGTCAGTATTTTTATAAATGTTCTGGTTTGGTAACAGATTAAAATGGATGGATGGGTAGGTGGATGGGTGTGTGGATGGATGGATGGATGGATGGATGGATAAAAGGGAACCTGGCCTCAAACTTCAGGTGATCCTCCTGCCTCAGCCTCTCAAGTGCTAGGATTACTGGTGCAGGCCACCATGTCTAGCTTTGGAATTTTTCTATCATTCTTTGTCTCTCTGTCTCTTTCTGTTTCTATGTCTGCCTCTGTCACTGTCTTTGTCTCTCTCTGTCTCATTGTCTCTCTCTCTGTCTCACTGTCTCTGTCTCTCTGTGATAGGAATTTGAACCCAGGACCATGCACATACTAAGCAAGTACTCCACCACTGAGCTATAGCCTAGCCTCCCATTTTAAAAGTCTTTCAACTGGTCAGACGACTTAGCTGAGCCTGCATGGATGACTAGAGTAGGCCTCCGGAGGGCAGGTAGATGTGGGCAGGTTAAAGAAAGAGAAAAAGAATATCACAGCTATGCTGGTGATGGGGGGGTGGCCATGTGGCCAGGTGTGGCCAAGCATGAAAGATCATGTCCCGGGTGGGGTGCACCCAGCCACTTCTCACCACCACCTTCCTTTGTGAAGATTAGACAGGCTGTGTGGCCCAGGAGTGTCACTCTGGGAGGCACCAGGTACAGGTCACACCCTGAGTCCGATGTCCAGGCTGAGCTCCTAGTGCTATTCCATCCTCCACATGTGCTGGAGATGGGGGGCCATGAGCCTGAAGTGGGGGATAGGGCAAGAGCCTTACTAGGCTGAGTGGCCTCCATTCTGCTCCCTGCATGGCTGAGAAGGGAGGATCAACCGGGCAGGGGGAGGGGGAGCCATGGGAACTTTGCAAGCCAGGTACACGCTGATGGAGGCCAGGGGCCTTAGTCACCACTGCCATCTGCTGTTTGCCAGTGAGCCCCAGCCTGCCCAGCTTTGTCACTAGGCTCCTTCCTTGGGTGACAGGTATCAGGATTTCTCCTTGGGCTCCTCTGTATCACAATTAATGACCTGACCCTTTCCATCCAACCCTCCAAGGTGCTCTTTGAACGGAAAGACTGTACTTGTGAATGGGACGAAGGAGAGCGATGCGGTCTGCGGGCCAATTCCAGGGGACTTCTCTCCAGGTACTGCCTCCGCCCTTGGCCCTGTCTGGGAGAAAGCAAAGCGAGCGTCCCCCGCCTGTCCCCGCCAGTGTAGAGTGCGACAGCCTGAATCCTTGATTGCAGCTCCAGCTGCCTGGCGTCTTTGGCCTGGCCCGTGCCTTCGGGGCCATGCATTTTCCTCAGGTGTTTGTTATTCAGCCTGGGGTACCTACTGGTGGGCAAGGCTGGGGAAAGTCACCCCAACAGACACTGCACCATCCTGAATGCCAAGAAAGGGGATTATAAAACCCCATATGTTCCGTATGCTGGAAAAGCCCAAGATGCTATTTTTTGTGAGCCTTCAGGGCAATTTAAGTTCGTTTTTTGTTGTGTTTTGTTTTGTTTTGGCGGTACTGGGGATTGAACTCAGGACCTTGCACTTGCCAGGAAAGTTGTTTGTTTGTTTGTTTATTTATTTATTTTAGAGTTGCCTAGGTATAAGACACTAGGTTAGCGGGTCAGTCCTGAACTTAGGAGTTCTCAGTGTAAGCAGCAAGCCAAGTATGCACACAAACACCCTCCTTCCTGGTCTCTCCTTGTCCTCTGCACAGGGATCTCTCCGCAGTTCTTCACAGTCTTCCTGGTGCTGCTATCAGCCATGGTTGTGTTCCTGGTGATCTGCTTGTGCCAGTGTTGCGTCGCCAACGGGAGCGGGAAGAAGTTCGTGTACTTATTCAAACAACGTAAGGCCAACGAAATAGCGTTAGACAGGAGCACTGGAAGGGCATGATTTCCACAGAGTATAACACCAGCTCTCTCATTACGGGCCCACAACTCCAATGCCTCATGCTTAAAGGACAGTCAGATTGATTCTGTTCATGGTTTCAGGAGATTCAGTCCATGGTCCACGGTCACGGAGCATGGTGGTGGCAGCGTGCGGTAGAGCAAGTTGCTCTGTTGATGGGTCAGGAAGCAGAGCAGGGAACAGCGCCAGGAGGGAGGGGCCAGGGACCAGGTTAGTCTACAGGGTCACCCTCCGTGGCCACCCAGACATCCCTAGAAGTGTGTAGCTCCCACGCCAATCCAGTCAGCACAAGTAAGCTGAACTAGGCCACTGAGTAGAAAGGAAAAGAAGATGTTTTTGAAAGTTATAGTAATAAGGTTACTACAGCACGGCCATTAGGAAGCTGTTGGCTGCGTTATCCCCACAGGGACAATGGCAATGTCTGGGGACAGTTGTGATGGCCCCAGCTCAGTGGTGTGAGGTGCTACTGGCATCTAAAGACAGAGGCCAGGACACTGCTGAGCCACACTGTGTAGGATAGACCCCCAACAAAGATGTGGCCCCCAGTATCAGGAGTGTGGGCATAGAGACAGTGTGGCAACAGATCCCAGGGATCTAGACAAATGGGTCTGAGTGTGCTGCAGTCCCCGGTGTGCGAGTGTGCACACAGCATGTGGATCAGTCACGTGTCAGAGAGGACTTGGGGAGGAAGCTGCCTGCCCTGGGCAGACCTGTGGCTGACACCCAGCCTTGCGTTCCATTCCAAGCTGTACTGAGGGGGCTGTGGATTCGGGGAGAGAGTTTAAGGTGGGTTTAAGGAAGTGGCTCCTTATAGCACCGGTCTAGATTGCACAGAGATTTTAGTCGTCACGGTCCTTCGTTCGTTCGTTAAGCAAGGTACTGCTTCCTGACGTACAGGGTCTGGCGGGCTCGGGGCCCGCTTACCAAGGCTGACTGTGCTTGGAGCCAGCTTGCCATCTATACAAGGGTGCGGCCTGGTTTTGCATTTTGTCTTCATGGAGGACAGAATGAGTGATAACAGGCTGGGCTTAGCAAGAGCGATTCCTGGACAGGAAGAACATTCTGAGGGCAAAACTGCAACCCTTGCCTCCTGAAACTCTCTGAGATTAGACAGTGCTTATTTGGAGGTTGTTAAAAGACGTCTGAGAAAAATCAGCATTAGTAAGTTCTTAATCTAAATGTGCACTACTCTAATTTATTGAAAGGTTCTCTCTAAAACAAGAGTCTTTCTAAAGACTCTTACATTGTGAAATATTCAGAGAAACACATACATGGACAGCTGAACCCACTGTAAAACCAACTGTACCTGAGTGAAGAAACAGAACGTAAGAAGCTCCCCGGAAACCCACCACGAACCCCCTTAGACACATAGAGCACCCGCCCATCATAGCTGGTAACCACACTGAGATTTTTATAGCATCCACTTCCTTGCCTTTTGGTGTAGCTTTGCTACACATAACAGCCCAGTTTTGATACCGCAGGCTGCTCTTGAACTTAGCCTGGTGGGATCCTTCTCTTTGGACCCCATGTCCTGCTGCTGTCACTTAGCAGTGTGTGGTCTCTACGATGTTGAGTTCATCTCTAGGCTGGTACACCGCCCTCTAAGGTCACTGTGTGTTGTCTGTCCATCCTGACCATGATGGACACGGGGCTATCTACCACTTGGACCTAGGAGACAGAGTGATGGTGGGGTGTTTGACATACTGGGAGAGGGAACTCAGGGCCTGACACTGAACAGCAGCCCTTTTGTATTTCTTATTTTGAGACAGTGTCTCGTTCAGTCATTAAGTCCCCCAGGCTGGGCTCAGAGCCCGAGATCCTCCTGCCTCATCCTTCGGAGTGCTGAGATCGCAGGTATGCACCACCATGCCCAATGGGCTGAGTCGTTCTGCGCATGCTTACGTGAATGGATCTCAGCTGTGGCAGGCTTATTGTCCTGGGCATAAGCTTTCTGGGGTAGGAGGAGCAGGGATCTGGGTCCTTAACAGACACAGTTTCCACAGTGGCTGGAGGCCCCTCTCCAGGGGCTGGAGAAGTCCTCGGGCTCTGTGTCCTTCCCCACTCTGGGCTGCCAGGCTATTTTTATCCCTCTGGCCCAGTGTGGTTTTATTTGCATTTCCTGATCTCTGCTCGAGGCAGCCGCCTCCGCATCTGGTGGGCCATCTGGATTTCCTCCTTGGTGAGGTCCTGGTGACTCTCCGGGGCGTTTCCCACAGGCGCATCTGTCCTTTCCTTACTGACTTATGGGACGCTTCCGTGGGCTACGAACCTCTTTTCCTCCTCTGTGCTTTGGTATCTCATCCTCCTCCGAGCCGCACGCCTCTCTCATGGCTATCCACTGTGTCTGCTAAACCCAACTCCCAGGACCGCACCCTGCCCGCAACCAGGACACCCAGGGTCCCCAACAGGATGACTGCCAAGTATTTATGCGTAATTCATGAGTTGTAATAGAATTAAAATTCATTTTAAACTTACTTTGAAACACTGTGGATTCACAGAATATCACACAGACAGGGCAGGAGAGCGTTGCGCGGATCCTGGGATCCCCTGCCGCAGGGCAGCTCGGGGGCTGTGCGTGCTGCGTGTGCGCCGGCGTGCGTGGTTTCCTCCCGCCTGGAGTCACGCACCAACCAATGATTGGAGCACAGAACCAGCCGCCACCGCAGAGATCAGCCCTCGCACTGCGCTTTGCCACGCCCACTCTCTCCTCTATGATCCTTAGCACCTGGCAACTACTAACCTGTTTTCCACCTTTATATGGTCACTTTTAGGTGTGTTTTATAAGCGGAATCTTCCGTGCTGTGGCCTTTGAGACTGGCTTTGATTTTACCTGGTGTGGTGCTCTTGTACGGTAATCCACGTCACCATGTTTCAGTAGTTCCTTCTGCTCTTGTTGGTTCCATTTTTGTTTGGTTTTGAGACCAGGCTGATTTTGAACTTTCCGAGCTTAAGGACTCCTCCCACCTCGGCCTCGCAGGCATTTGGTGCTGGAGTTGTGTGCCGCCATGGCCAGCTCTGCATCCGTGCTGTCCTCCCTGGCTACAGATACGTTCCTGCGTACTTGGTGGAGCATTTCTATGCTGGCTGTTCCCCTTAGCACAAGTGTCCCTTGGACACAGGTGGCTTCTGTTCACTGTCTTTCATTTTCCTTGTCAAGGTGAGATCTTCTTGGTTGTTAGTGTAAGAGATTTCTTTGTAATTGAGACTCAGGCATTTTGGCTATTGAGTTGTGAGACTCTGGGTCGAACTTTTATTTTATTTTTATTTTTTGTTTGTGGGACCAGGGTTTGAACTCAGGACCCTGCACTTGCCAGGCAAACACTTATTCTACTGGGCTATCTCCCTGGCCCCTCTGGGTCAAATTTAAGTCTTCTAATTCCTTGGGCTTCCTCTGACTCCCAGTCCATGATGGCAAGGTGGGGTGGCTATCCAGGATCTGTGTGAGATCTCTTCACACGAGGAGCTTCTTGGGGTTACCCACTGTATGGGGGACATCAGGCGCTTACCAGGCTTGGTTGACACCAATCCAGCTGGGATGAGAAAGGGCCTTTGGGCACTACCAGGAGTGACCTTGCCAGTACCACTAGCACTGTGAAGTCTGACTCTCCATCAGCCCTCTGGGGATGCTCACCCCTGCAGGAGGGGAGAAGAGGGTTGGCACAGCTCAGGGAGAATGGCAGCTTTAAGCTCCACTTGCACCTTGCAAGTGCATGGTGGGCTTGGGTGTGGGCTCAAGCTGTGTCCATGGCGTCTCCTTGGAGTGGACAGCCACACTCTAAAAGCTTCGGCTCCCATGGCCGCCCACTTCCTGGTCTTGCGGCTGGAGTGAGCAGGCTTTGCTGGGTCTGTTCTTGCTCTCTACCCATTGGCATCCCTAGGGTAGCAGCTCCCCACACTTCCAAGCTGGGGTGTCCATAGCAGAAAAAGAACCTGGAGAGCACATGACCACCGCAGTCCTTGGGCCCCGAGGATTGTTAGCTGGTCTCCCTTCTCTTGCCTCCCGGTGACTTCTGTTGTTTTATCCATAACGTCCACAGGTTTTGGCTGTCCTCGGAGGCACAAATATGCCACAGAATGACATCCCCAGCTCCCAGGCGGGTCTCTGTGTTTCAGTTCATCTTCAGGGCAGTTTCCAAAGATGCCCATTGATATCTCTGACAGTCTTGGTGTTAGTGAGATTGTTTGGTCACATTGCTGCTATGTATAGTGACAAGTCTGTGGAACTGGGAGCAGGAGTTTACCTTGGATAAGGCCAAGCTGGGAAGAGCACGGACAGCTGCTCAGTGGTCACATGAACACTTCATACCGCCATGCTGAAGCAAGCCAGGAGTGGACGCAGGAACCAGGTCCTTGCGTGCCGCCAGGTGGAAGTAGTGGGAATAGCTTTAAACTTGGTACCACCAGGTTTCCAGAAGAACCTACCCAATCTCTAAGTAATCTGGAAACTAATATATATCTTGGTGACTTGAAACTGCTATTTTAGAGTACTCTATGCTATAGTCTGTCTGTCTGTCTGCCTCTCCTTTCTTTTTGAGACAAGGTCTTTTTAAAAAAAATTTTTTTTAAATTTTATTTATTTTTTATTTTTTAAAAACTTTATTTATTTATTTATTTATTTATTTATTTATTTATGTTATGGAAGGTTCAGCCTGCCCTGGGGGTGGGACTGGCACAGCATGTGGTGCCGGGGATTGAACTGTGGCCCCTGTGGTTGCCTAAGCTTGACCTACACAGGTGCTTTAGACTGCTGAGCTATCTCACGACCTGAGACAGGGTCTTGCTAGGCAATTCACACTGGCCTTGAGCTCACTTTGTAGCCCAGGCTGGCCTCAAGCTTGCAGTGATCCTCCTGCATCAGCCCCCAGAGTGCTGGGATTACAGACATGTGCACCACCATGCCTGGCACCAGGCTTGGCTTACAGGAATTCTTACTTAATACTTTTCTAGTCATTGTAAAAGATAAAAAAAAGTTTTTATGTACAGAAATGAGTGGTTTTTTTTTTTAAAATAAGCCTTTAATGGATGGAATATTTGGTAAGAGGATAAAAGTCTTCATGCTTAGAAGAAGCTCACGCATGTTTTCCCTCTGCTGTGGATGTGCGCTCATGTGAGGGTGCCACTTGCAGCTGTTCTGCAGGTGTGGCTCACAGCGTGCGGATGTTATGGGGTTAACGTGGACAACAAAATATAAGTATCTTTTACATTATTTTCTAGCATTTATGAAACCAGTACAAACAGCCCAAATGGAAGATGCATGCAGTTACAGATTTCCACAAGAAGAAGAAGGAGAATGCGAGCTGTGACGGGAATCGCCACAGGACACAGAGGAGAAATCAGAGGGGTCCCACTCTCTCGTCCTTTGGAAGTGGGAAACACCATGCTGGATAAACCCACAGTTATCTCCAACCATATTTTCTAATGCTAATGAATCAACCTTTGAAAAGAACCACTTTTAGCTGGGTGTGGTGGTGCAGACCTGTAATCCCAGCATCAGGAGGCTGAGGCAGGAGGATCTCTGCAAGTTTGAGGCCAGCCTGGTCTACATAGTGATTTCGAGGGCAGCCTGAATTATTTGGCAAGACCCTGTCTCAAAAAGAAAAAAAGAAAAAAAAAAAAAAAAGGACCACTTTTAACAGAACTGGCAGTGAGAGACTGTTTTCTAGATATAACTTAACAGACTGGGGCATTTTCTTTGAAGCCGCAAGAAAATAATGGTGTCAATTCCGTCATTTTGGCCAACGGTCTAGCTAAAATCATCACAACCAATGCGGGTGTGTGTGTGTGTGTGTGTGTGTGTGTGTGTGTGTATGATCTATGACATAAGCCTGTGATGCAGCGTACTCTCTGTTCCACCTGTTATGTGGCACAATAACCTTCTACAGTGTCAGGGGCAAAATGATGACATGCCAGTGCCAAGACATCTGACACCTTAAGAAATAGTTTCAGAAAGGAGCCAGGCATCTGCCAACCTCACGGTCCTCTCCCTCTCTGTCTCTCTTGCCTCTGTCCTTCTGACCCAGGTTAGGTAATAAGTGGAGCCTTGTGAAAGGTATTAAGCACTACCAGAAAATCAACACCGGTAGCCTCCCAGGGCAACGGAAGTGCCAGAGCCAAATCCAGCCAAATCCTTGCCTTTGTGGGGCTCAGTAGGTGTTACATCTCCAAGTGGCTGAAAATAGCAAAGGAAGTGGCCAGGCCTGGTGGTGCACACCTGTAATCCCAGCACTTAGCAGGCTGAGGCAGGAGGATTGCTGTGAGTTTGAGACCAGCCTGGGCTCAAAGTGAGCTCAAGGCCAGTGTGAACTACATGGTGAGATCCTGTCTCAAAAAGACAAAAAAAAAAAAAAAAAAAAAGAAAAAAGAAAATATCAAAAGAGTATTTCATGGGACAAAAATCGTACAAAACTCAAATTTCAGAGTCCATAAGTGAAGTTTTATGGGCAGACAGGCACATCGGCTTATTGCACTGTCTATGGCGACAGAGTTGAGGGCTTGGGTGAAAACCCTGCAGAACTCTAAGCCTGAAATACTTAGCATCAGATCTCTCCAGGGTCAGGGCCAAGGCTAGACCATACCTCCATGTGGAGCTTCCCTTCCTTACCTTCTGCCAGTTCAGGCAACCTCTCGGGAATTTTGAGCCTATCCCCTATTTCAAGAACAATTATCTATTGTGTAATTATGTACCTTAAAACTGTATTATTTAGTTTTGCTTCTTTTTGAGCCTTAGGATTTATGATGTTTTGTATGGAGGCTTCCTTGATTGCCGTAATAATTGAAAGTTATATCTATACGTCTGTCTGTGTTGTGCTTGCGGGCATTGGCTTCCCCAAGACCACGCACTGCCCTTCACCAAGCCTCGGTCACGTCTTCTGTGCAGGAGCCCCCGGGAGGCTTCCCGACAGCGGAGCCACTGGACACTCGACTGTGTGTGTGAGCAAGGGAGCAGACCCGTGGGGTGTGCTCGAGTCCGTCGCCACAGCAGGTGACCCTCTGGTCTTCACGGGCTAGAGCAAAACAGCAGAGGCACTACATAGCCATTAGCCAGGGCTCTGCTCCTGGTGTTTCACTCTGGGCTGTGGAGGGAGGGCCCGCTTTGATCTGGAACACCGGCCATCTCTAGGGGCAGGAGAGACGTCTTTTCAGTCCCTAGTTGGTTGGGTGGATGCAGACCTTTGGAGCTAGTCCCAGGGTGTCACCGGGCAGGACAGAGCCGAGAGAGCTCACTGTGACCCTACATGTTTCTGAATGGCATCTCGGTGCCAAATAGCTGTTCCGAGTTTCTTTTTCTCATTTATGTCGCTTCTGACACAGTCAGGTCACCTGCATGACCCCTGAGCCCTGCCCTTGCTACACTCTCACGAATCTGCTTTGCCAGCTCGGTAGGGAACTTCCCTGGGGTCTTATGCAGCATGGCCTTGGCTGCTAAGTGTCCCGTTACGCGTTCGCCTGCTTTTTATTTTTAAAAGCTTTATCGCTTGTCCTTTTCTTTTCAACTCACAGAGTTCTTTTAGTAGTCTAGATGGCAACATTTAGTCACCTATATCTATGATAAATATCCTTTTGTGTTTCTTATCTCTGTAGAGACATCTTTATCTTTCTGTTAATAAGCAAACAGTGCTCTTTGTGTAACTGAGCTAAACTTGTTTTTCTTTTCTCAACGGTTGACCTTTATTATTGCCTGATTTAGGAAATCTTTTTTCTATATGACATGATCATGTTTGCTCACATTTCACTCTGGAAGTTTGCAGTCTTGGCTTTCCTGTTTAGCTCTGGCCTATCAAGCAGGTTGGCTTGATAGTACTTAAGCTACTCTATGAGTCTGCAGTGTTACTTCTGCCACCCACCACGTTGCCAGAAATGCATTTCCATATTTCATTTCATTGCTATTTTAAAAAATCTTTTATTTATGTGTTTGGCACAGGGTCTCACTATGCAGCTCAGACTCCCGGTGATCCTCCTGTCTCAGCCTCCCTAGTGCTGGGATTCCAGGTGTGCACCACCATGCCCAGTTTAGGGTCAGCATGGCATGCAGTACTGGGGATCGAACCCTGGCCCTTGAGCTCACCAGGCAGGTGCTCAGACCACTGAGCTATCTCTCCAGCCTACATTTCATCGCTGGTTTTTGTCCTGGCTCAATTCCACGCTGTTTTTGCTGCAATAGACTTGCTGTAGCTTTTGCTATCTAATATGGCGCTCTACCCCCATCTCTACTTCAGGAAGGTCTTGGCTACTCTTGGCTCTTTATTCTATGTAAATCTTAGCGTATCATTCCAAAAGATTTAAATTGAAAAAATTATTTTCTTCCTTTCATTTTTCTCTTTCATCTATCTCTCTGTATATATATATATATATATATATATATATATATATATTCATATTCTCTCTCTCATCTCTGTCTGTCTCTCTATCTCTGTTCCCTATGTCATCTTTCTTTCCTTCCCCTGCCCTCAGGGCACACTGAGGCTGGGCGTGGTGGTATGCACCTGTCATCCCAGCTCTTGGGAGGCCGTAAGCTGGTAGATCGCTGACTCTGATCTAATAGTGAGACCCTGAGCACCTGTAGACCCTTCCAAAAAGAAAAAAAAAAAAAAAAGCTAGAGATCAAGCTCAGGGCCTCACGCATACCAGCCAATCCCTCTATCCTTGAGCTAACTTTCAGCCCTTAACTGAAGTTTCCCTTGCCCTTGACCTAATGTTCAGGGAGAGCTCACATCTCTACCACGTTACCTTACGTGGCAAGTGTCACGCACACACATTGGCTTTCCCTCTGCAGGGATGACACTATATCGCTTCACTTCCTTGAGACTTTGCTCATGCTGTTCATTATCACTTAAGAACATTTCTGAGTGCACGCTTGCAGTAGATGCATTTTCCAATTGTTTGAAGCAGTTGCTTTGTGTACAGAATCCAGCTTGTTTCTTTTTTGAAACTTCAATATAGTTTTATAAAATTTCTCCAGAAATAGTTGCTAGCCTTTTGTTAGGTTCACTCTTAGGTGCTGTGCTTTGTGGTTGCACTGGAAATGTTTTCATCTGGTGCTGAAGCATGGAGAAGCAGGCAAGTGGTTCACGGCGTGTGGCAGACAGCCCGTTGGCCAGTGTGCCCCGCTGTTTCTGATGGCGCGCAGGCAGGTTCTTCTGGTGTCTTTACATGGACAACTGTGTTATTTACAATGATAATTTCTTCCCTTTTGAGCCCTTTTACTCCTTATTCTTGACTGACTGCTTGCCTTCTTGCTAGTGTGATAATCTACTGGCAGTTTCTCTAAGGAACACTTTCAGGCTCTGGGTTTTTTGGCCTCAGTATGCAGTTCAGGCTGGCCTTGAGCTCACTTTTGTAGCCCAGGCTGGTCTCGAACTCTCACCGATCCTCCTACCTCAGCCTCCCAAGTGCTGGGATTACAGGCGTGCGCCACCACACCCGGCCTTTTTTTTTTTTTTTTTTTTTCAATGTTAATTGATTAGATCAAGCCAGGAGAGAGGCGCCTGACATTTCCTAGGAATATTTTTCATCACGTTTTTCTTCTGTGGCTGCCCCAGTGTCTTGCCTCTGGCCACGGCTCCTGCAGACTTCCATGGTTTCTCTGGGACAGAGAAGCAAGCTTGGGTCAAAGGTCTGCCCAGTGGCCTGCACTTGGGGCCTTTGGGATGAGCGCCCATCTGCAGCCATCATCGGTCAGATGAGGAGCAGCCTCTGCCCACCCTGGACTGAGCATAGGCTGACCCAGTGTGCCAGAGCCTGCCTTCTTTCCTTTATGAAGGAGCCTCCTGCGGCCCTCAGTGGGCCAGGCTACACTGAATGATAAGGCCTCTCCCACCCAGCACACACTTTTTTTTTCGTCCTGTCCTGTCCTGTCCTGTTTTCTTTCTTTCTTTCTTTCTTTCTTTTTCTTCTTTCTTTCTTCTTTCTTCTTTTTTCTCCTTCCTTCCTTCCTTTTTTATATTTTAGTACAGGGCCTACAGGGTCTCCCTACATAGATTAGACTCAGAGTTATTCTCCTGTTTTCAGGCTCATAAGTGCTGGTATTAAAAGCATGCTCCACTACACCCAGCCTCAATCGGCTTCTCAGCATGCCCCAGAGGAGTAGGTGGCTCTGCACGCTGAGGATCAAACCCCAGCCTCTGAGCTCTGCCTAAGCAGATGCTTTAGTCCACTGAGGTATCTGGCTGGCCCCCACCTGGCACACTGTCATCTATTTATGATCTCTGTCTTGGGTAGAGAAGGCTGAGCTGATAACACCAAGCACTGGGAAGGCCAGCAACCACGGCTGGCGACACCGAAGGCAGCTTGTCCCAGAGAACACAGGAGAGCAACAGACATTGCCAGGAGCTGCCACCTCTGGGCACCCAAAGAGCTCCCAAGTGCTGCAGGTGGCAGCTTGCTCTGGCTGCCCAGGGGTTGGTGGAAGACTGCAAAGCTAGGAGCTGACCAGGGCTGGCACCAAAAGCTCAGAGCTGGTAACACTGAAAACACGCACGCTTCACATCCTACGATTTCTGTCTGAACTGGACAAAAGAATGCTTAGCTGATCCGGAACGTCTTGGTGACCTGTGAAGGGACCTGCATATTCAGGGGAGCCCTGCAGAAGAGGTTAAGGCTGCTGACAGCCAGCGCAGACTGTCTTGTGGGTGACTAGCAGCCGCCTGAACCTTTGTTGCAGTGTCAACCATGACTGGCAGGTGTGTAGGTCACGCCCAGCTGTGTGGGGCTCCCCATGCAAAGGACTCTGTGCCTACGCCTGTATTCTCTGTTCTGCACCTTTTCTCTCGTCCCCATTGCTCACTGATTATCATCTCTGCCTCTGCCAAGCAACCCTAGAAATTCTAAAGTGACTTTTCCCCTTGTTTTCAGGCATATGTGGTCTCATTCTGTCACCCATTACCCACATTCAAAGCAGGACTGCTCATGCCCCCGTGGGCTAGGGTATCCAAGGCAACTCAGCTGAATTCTCAGTTCTTTAGCCACGAACGAGACAGTCACCTGGGAGCCAAACCTCCGCCTTAATGTACCTGCAGAGTTAGCCTATCTTTTTGCTTTGCCAAGGACTCTGGAAAAACTTGCAGAAAACCAACTATGGGTCACCATGCCACTCTCATCGTTTTATGATGTTATAAATGGGTCATTACAACATCGAACTGAGCATGCCCAGAAATGTTTGTGTCCATGCTCTTTACAGCCCTGAACTGGTTATCCATTTGCTCCTACCATCTTAACCTTTCTGCTCTAGGGCTTTGAGGTAAGCTGTCCAGATATGTTTTCCATCTTACGCTCTTGAATTATGAACTTACACTGAGCGTGCTCAGAAATGTGCTCACCTCTAAAGTACTTTCCTGTAGAAAATGTGTAGGCATTCAGAATAAAATCTCCAGGTCAGCAAGATAGCTCAGTGATGGGGCCCGGCAGGATGGCTCAGTGGTCTAAAGCGCCTGCTTAGGAAAGCTTGGGTGGCTACAGGGACCACGGTTCAATCCCCAGCACCACATGCTGCACCAGCCCTGCCCTCAGCGCAGGCTGAGCCTGCCATAAAAATAAATAAACAAACAAACAAAAGTTCTGAAACAAGAAATTAAAAAAAAAAAAAAAAAAGCTCAGTGGACGAAGCACCTAGCCTCAGCAAGTACAGGGGACCAGGGTTCAATCCCTGGCACCATAGGCTGCAGGCGCTGTAAGACCCTGTACTAAGTACACGACCACTACCGCCACCGCCACCATCATCAGCATCATCATTAAACCTCCATGCTTCCCTTTCTCAGAGGGTTTGTCTTTGGAAACAATCCTAGTTCTCTTATCTATTTTCAGGTAAATAAATCTTTCTGCACCCTTTTATCACCTCTTGGGCTTTCTGGCGTGGCACTGACCCGTTGCAGGCCCGCTGTACTTCATTACAATTTGTCCCTAACTGCAAACACAGAAAATTCACAGCATATTGTGTTCCTCTGGAGGCTCTGTTCATGATTCCGGTGTTGTGATGTCTTCATCGTGCTGCATTTGGTAAATGTATAAAAGTTATAAGAGAAAAAACCCAGGGGCTGGGGAGATAGCTCCGTGGCACAAGTGCCTGACGGCAAGTGCAAGGTTGGGAGTTTGAACCCCAGTCCTGCCAAAAAAAATTTAAAAAAAAAAATTAAAAAAAATAAAATTACTATGATAAATAAATAAATAAATAAATAATAAGGGAAAAACCCAGAAGTTGGCATGTGAGTCCTCTCTTCCCTCTACGGGACAGTTAATCCAGAAAGGAATTTGCAATAGGGTGAAACAACGCTCCTTTGGGTTTAATTTAGGAAACATGAGAATTCAGATTAATAAAAATAAATTTCTATGATTGATGAAATTAACATCTTTAGGAAGAGACAAGGTAAAAATAGCTTCAAATGATTAAAAACAAGCCTGGGTTATTTCTGAGGCAAAGTTTTATTTTTCTGCTTAGTGGAAGACACCACTTTGACGGAAACTTCTGGTATGAGGGGCGTCTGGCTGCCACAGTGAGCGCCTTCCTCCCGCGCACGGCGCATGTTTCCATCTGTGAGTGGGAGGTACCACAGGGCCCGGCCAGCGGGTCACGAGGTGCAGTCTGTGGGGTGGCTGGGAGCGTGCTCGGTGCCACGCTCTCCAGCAAGGTCGTCATCATGGGGAGCGAGTCTGTCATCTTAGTAGAAAAAGGCGAGGCCGAGGGGCACAGAGCTTGTTTTTGCGAAACTCATAAAGGCCAATAGTGAAATAATGCCCCGCTCTTTGTCAACAGTGGAAACTTAGACACTGATGCCAAGGCATGGCAAGAGCTCAGACTCTGAGCTGACTTACTGTTCCCATAAAAACGCATGTTGTTTTCTGTCAGTACTGGTTCAGAGCTGTATTTCAGGTTAATTAAACCATCAAGTCTATTAAGCGACCGGCTTCCAATTTGCCCAAAAGGCTTTCTGACAAGTCCATTGCAGGAGCTGACTATGAGATCGAAGTGACCGTGCCACTGAACTAGCGGCCACTGAGGAGGCATCAGCACCCGCCTGAGAGCACGGTGGGACACAGAGGTACAGAGATGAGGGCACTGGGGAACTGTCGGTCCAGGGGACTGGGAAGGTCAGAGGGTCCAAACAGGCCTCTAAGAGGACTCTTGATTTGCTGTCACATTTCTGAGGACCTGCTGTGTGCCCTGGGGCCTCTGCATGGAGGTGGGGTGGGGTGGGAAGCTGTCATAGTGAGGGCATTGAGGACAGCTGAGTGGGGGGCTTCCAGAAGGAGCCCAGGCCCAGGCAAGGGCAGGGTGGGCCTGGAGCCTGGGAAGGCTGAAGGAAGCCACAGGGGCACAGGGAGCAGAATGCAGGGCTTCCCAGTGGAGGGTTGTGATGGGGTTCTCATGTTGCAAAGCTCTGCTTGAGACCAGAGCGAGAAACGTGGGTGAAACAGAGGTGAGACCAGGCTCCAAAGCCAGCAGGGAAGGCTGCTGGGGAATTCAGGGGACAGTTGCTGGGCGAGGACACAGGGGGGCTGCTTTGGGGGCAGTAGGAAAGGACTCCACTGTCAGCTCTGGCATCCAGGAAGAGCCCGCAGGACTGGGGCTGTGTAGGTAAGGTGGCCAGGGACAGTACCGGACTCTGCCATTGCCCAAGGACACCAGGAACCCATAGCCCTGTATGTGTGGGCTGCAGAGACAGTGGCATATCAGGGACCCTGGGCAGTCTCTGGGTTCCAGCAGGTGACATGAATGGACCAGAACAGTGACAATGAAACACACAGTGGGCTTAGCCACGAAGTGTCCCCTCATGGTCATCTAAAAGGTGCTGACCCTGAGGGTTGGCCTATAGTGGGCTTCCAAGGGAGGGGACAGTGGGCTTAGCCACGAAGTGTCCCCTCATGGTCATCTAAAAGGTGCTGACCCTGAGGGTTGGCCTATAGTGGGCTTCCAAGGGAGGGGACAGAATGGGGACAGTGTGTACCTCCAAACCTTTTGAACAAATAGACATGGGTGGGGACAAGGGGGCCACATGGGGTCTCCGGCAGCATGGCAAGATCCCCCAGCTAAGTGGGGATTTCCTACAAGCAAAATCTTGTTTCTCAGTACTGAACAGGTGCCAGGCAGTACCCGAGACAGGCTCTTATCTGAAATTCAAGTTGAACTGCGTGTGCTGTGCTTTTCTTTGCTAACCGTGGGGAGGCTTTGGTTCTCTTTGATTGCAAGGCTTGCTGGAGGTTGCGTCAGATAAGGAGAATCCAGGGCCGGACCCAGGCAAGGAGCATGAAGGATGGCCAGGCTCGGGACAGGGTCACTGCAGTTGAAAGACGCTGGACAGATACAGGCTGGGCTGGTGGTTTCCAAGAGGGGAGAAGGGACTTTCTGGAAGGAGGCCTGGGGAAGCTGGCTCTTGCTGGAGGGCACAGGGGCCTCACCCACAGCAATGCCTGCTGCCAGCCAGAGCACCTCTGATGTTCCCAGAGGGTTCAGAAAGGCCCCACAGACCGGCCTGCGGGCTGGGGCTTTCCAGGAGGGTGGGACAGGGAGTCCTGGAACAGGGAAATCGGAGGACAGGAAAATGGAGTTGTTATCAAGGGAGAAGCCCAAGAACTCCGGGGGCTTTTACCCTTTAATTGTGTACTATTAAAAAGATAATTTAAAGACACACTTCCTCTTCTTAAGCTGCTTACAGGGAAGGGGACCAGGAGTGCTGATGCCCCCTGTACACACACCCGGAGGGGGAAGTGGGGACAACACTGCCAGTTGTTCTGGTTGTTTTTCTTTGCTTTGAGACAGGGACTTGTTATGTACTTCAGGCTGGTGTTAATTTGCAGCGATCTTCCTGCCTCATCTTCCCGAAGGCTTCCATCACAGACACATCACCACAGGCCCAGCCCTGCCCACGCTGCCAGCTTCTGCTGCAGGACATGGCCGGAGGGGAAGCTGCCAGCCAGTGGCCACTCCCTGCCTCTCTCCCTGCTCTCACCTCTCACCTTGTCCCCAGGTCTGCCGAGCATGAAAAGCCACAGCGCAGCAGAACACAGCCACCAAGTACTGTGTGCACCTCACCTGGGCAGAGGCCACCAGGCCTGGACATGGCACAGCGACCTGACATAACTTTGCATGTCGCCCATTTGCTAACTGCCTCCCAGGTGAGGAGGGGCAGCTCTCATGCTCTGCTGTGTCTCTGTCTCCTGGAAAGTGCCAGTAACTAGGGGGTGAATGGGTGAGTGTGTCGGGCCAGGAAGTTTGCGGGCAGCCAGCCACACGGCCTGCGGAGGTGGCAGGTGGCGGGGAGACGTCTCTGCTGTCTGGTCTTCTCATTTAGGATGGGAAGATTTTACCACATTCTCTCGACCCCGTTGCCCTGTGGAGCCCAAGGCCGGGTAAGCTGGTCACCGCAGTCACTCGAGCTGGGAGGTTGAGAGTGGCTTCTTTTTCTCCAGCTTGGTCACTAGGACAGGGCTGGCAGGACAGCTGAGCACAGTGGAGGTGCTGTGGTTTGTCACTTTGGGGTTATTTTGGGGAGGAAAGGTAAGGATTTCATACTTTGGGGAGCGCATTGTGGCTTCTGTTTAGAGTGCCTTATCTCACGGGTGGGATCAGACCTTCAGCCTCTGCAGCTCTCCCTTGGAAACTACTCTGTTCACAATATTGTCTTACGAAGCTGTTGCCCTGGCCTGTGTAACAAGACCTGGCTCTCCCTAAACACTGGGGAAGTGGGTGTGGCTGCCGCCCCTCCCCCGTGCAGCGTGCTGCCCTCCGCAGGACCGGCCCCTCCCTCGCTGCTGTGCCTCCCACGGTCCACACACTTCTGTGTCCTCCTTCCTCCATGACCAGGGCCCCCTCGAGCCCAGTAGCCACTCTCCTTTATTCCTGGCATGCAGTGGGAACTTCCTAAGCTCCTCCAGATGTGCCAAGCGCCTTTACAACGGAGACAAGAGCCTTAACGTTTTACCTCCAGGAACGCTACCTTCAAAAGGTGTCTTTCCCAGAATGGAATTTTGATTGTTTTAGGCAACTGCCAGGGAACATGCACGCTGCTGACCACTGGCATAAAGAAGGGGCTAGGGACCCGAGAAGCCAAGAGCTTTAGGCTGGCACTACGCCCAAGCCAGGGCTGCAGTCAGTTAATGCTTCGAGCGGATTTGTGTTGCTAATGAGACTCTTTTATCCTGCAGCGTACCACCTGCGTGGCTTGTCTAGCACGGTTATGGTTATGGTTACGGTTACAGAGGAAAGAGAAAAGAATGGGTGAGCCTGAGGGTCGCCACCTCCTACAGTATGGGCGCACTGCTTAGGGTGGCAGACAGACCAGAGGCTGAGCTTCCAGGACTCAAGAACATCGCAGGGACGGCGTTTCCACCCTGACTCGCAGAGGTCACGTCCACATGATGGCCTCCCTGCCAGATGACAGGCTTGAATGAGGTCCCTGTTTGGACCAGGCTCACCCAGCTCCGAATTCTGTGTGGGATGCTGATTCTGCCTGCTACCTTGGGCCCTCGCGTCTGCCAGGCTATGTACTGGGTGTGTTTCACCTTCTCTGATGTCTCAATCTTCAGAAGACAAGCTACAGTCACTGTAGCTGCATCCGGCAAGCCTAAGTCATGGGCGGGTATGGCTCCCTGCTTGTCCTTGCGGACACCAGACATCAACACCCCTGTTTGCTCTCGGGTGCCCTCTACGAGCAGGTAGCCTACACGGTGAGCATCTGCCCTGCATATTCCTCTTCTTGTCCACATTCCTGGTGATACTGGGCTGGCATCGGTAACAACATTAATATTGGCTTAAGGCGTTGCTGGGTTCTGGGTGTTGGTACTGGGTTGATGTGACTGTTGGGTTTGGTGGATGGGTTTGACGTGGTGTTGGTGGTGTTGGATTCAGGGTGCTGCTGCTACTCAGCAGCTCTCTGTCCATTCTGTGCTCAAAACGGGGACATTTGGCTGGGGAGACAGCTCTGCAGTCTAAGGGCCTGCCTGACCTCCGAGGTCTAAGGGCCTGCCTCAGTGGGTTCGATCCCCAACACTACATGCTGTGCTGGTCCCAGAACAGGGTGTAGTGGCACATGCCTGTACTCCCAGTTCTGGGGAGGCTGAGACAGGATGATCACTATGAGTCCATGCTCAGTAGTGAGATCCTGTACCAAATAAATGAATAAAGACTTTAAAATTTGTTTTTAAAAGATAGAGAAGAGTTTCCAGGTGTAAGCACCGATGCCACAGGGCTGACAGGGAGGGAAGCCAAGCAGGAAGTCCAGGATGAGCTTCAGAAGCTGTCCTTCCTTTTACTCTTTTTAAAGCTGTGTCCTGAAGTGAGGCTGCCAGGTGGGAGCTCCTGGTCTCCGTTCCAGAGGCCTCTGCCCACGTGGGTGGGCACAGGTGTGTTCCTGAAGCTGGGCGCAGGTCCAGCGAGCACCTTCCCAGGAACACGGGAAGGTGTGTTTTAAAGAGCCGGCAATGCCTTTAAAAATATTTTCTATAACATCTCAGTTTATCGTGCAAGGCTGTTCTGTCTTGCTTTCTTACTGCTGAGATACCCACAGCTGGAAGGGGGAAAGGTATTCTCAGACAAGAGCTCACGATGCAGTTCGGGCTGGCCTTGAACTCACTATGTACCCCAAGCTGGCCTCGAATTCACAGGGATCCTCCTGCCTCTGCCTCCCAGTGCTGGGATCACAGGCGTGCGCCATCATGCCCTACACACAAAGGTTTATGTAGCTCATAGTTAGCAGAGGTTTCGGTCCACAGCCCTCTGGCTCCAAGGCAGGGGGCACAGAAGAAATAGCTCCTGACATGTCGGCAGGAGGAGGAGGATGAAGGGAGACCCTTCTAGGCCCCGCCTCCAATGACCACTCCCATGCAGTCGCAGCCTCCACCACCGCCGCCGCCGCCATCACCTTTATCTATGAACACCTCAGTGGGCCAACCCCCACCCCGATCCAACCACTTCCCAATGCCCCAGTGAGTGAATGAGGCTTCCTCATGAATTTATGAAAGTGGGAAATGCCTCCGTGGCATAAAACCTCACGGAGCCTTACAGTTCCATGACTTCTGGGAGGGAGGAGTGGAGAGAGGAGTGGGGGGGGTAGGAGAGGGGTTCGGAGAGTGACTGTGCGCAAATAAGAAGCGAGATGGCGAAAAGCTGGCAGGACCCCACCACAGCAATGCACCTCGGGGGTTTCCTGCTCAGCCTCCCGAGAAGCCCCTTCCTCTGCCCAGGCTGGCCCTGCACCCTGCTGACCTTGGCGGCACCAGGAAATGAGAGGCAGCTCCCCAGGAGGGCCACACACACGTGTCCTGGTCCTTAGATGAGGGAGCTGGGGTGCGCCCACCCCAGGGTTGTGCTGGCCTGGAACCCCGCTGCGCTCCATGTCCATCTGATTAAGTGACAAATACCTCACGTGGCATCTAGACCGGTGTGGACCAAAAGCTGGGCACGAAGCCTAGTGATGTGCAGTGAGCACTGTGTGGGCACCGCACTGTGCTGACCGCTTCCTGTCCAGCCTGGTGGTGGACATGCAGGTAGCCATCAATATTAATACCACTATTACCTTAAAAGATATATGTAGTTATTTAGTACAGGGTCTCACTACACCACTGACTCATAGTGATCTTCCTGTCTCAGCCTCCTTGACTCTGGCCACGCACCGCCATGCTCAGTTTCCATGGCTATTGCATCTCAGGGTTGGCACAGTATGCAGTACTGGTGGTTGAACCTGGGTCCTTGCGCTTGCCAGGCAGGTGCTTAGACTGTTGAGCTATGTCCCCTGCCCCTATTATTATTATTAATTATTTTAATTTAGCTTTGTATTCCCAGAGATTCAGTATGAACTTGTGCTTGTAAGGCAACTGCTCTAACACTAAGGAACACTCCATGTTAAGCTCTTCTTCCAGCTTTTGGGTGGTTTCAGCTTTCTGGCTATTTGGATAGTCTTTTAGCCCCATTCCAGAATCAGTGCAACAGTTTTGGGAAGGTCACCAGAATGAGAATAATTGTGAGTTCCTAAGTCTTTTCTCCCCTTCCTTCCTGGAGTCCTGTGCAGTTTGCTACATCCATAGAAGTTTTTTGAACTGAAAATTTTGGATGCACTCTAAGAAATTAACTACAGGTTCAAGTCCTGGTCCCTGGGTATATGGGTGAGGAAAGGAGGCCCGCGTGTCACAGGGTGAGGAGGTGGCATCCTCAGGAGAGGGCGCATGGGACCCTGCTCCTCCTCAGCTCTGCTGTCTGCTCGCTCCTGCCTTGCTGTGCTGCCTCCCAAGAGCTCAGAGGACAGAGCCCCCAGCCATGACTGCACCCTCCAAACCATGAGCCAAAGTAACCCTTGTCCATGGCTATTCTCAGACACCTGGTTATAGTAACGTGAAGAGGACTAATATGAGGTCAGATCTGGTTTAACACACTTCCCTAAAGAAGTTTAAATAGAAAGCAAAAATTTAGAGGCCTTGTCTTGAACCATTTTCTAACTTTTCTTTTCTTTTTTTTTTTTTTTGCTGTATCAGGAATTGAACTTTGGACCTTGGACTTGTAAGGCAGGTACTTATGCCACTGAGCTATATTCTCAGCCCAGAATTTTTTTTTCTTTTAATAAGAAGTAATATTGAGACAGTTTCAAAACACATTAGTAGGACAGCCACAATAATTGATACAATGTATATTGTTGTCTTCATGGTAGCTGCTCAGAGTACAAGATGCAGACATAATAACCCTTTTAAACACTATTGGCATAAATATTTCTTTTCATTGAACTAGGAGAGAGTAGTTGAATACATAAGGCAGTATTCCATAATAGTAGTGGGTTATTGGCAGAACTGGTAATGTTGGAAGCTGCTGACTTGAGCCTTTTACAGCTCAGCATACTAATCTGGCTTTACTTTTTATGCCTCATGGTTAACTTTTCTGCTGGATGGTTAAGGCCAAGTTGAAGTAAGACCTGTATAACAAAACATATAATTTTTATATTGACAAGGTCAGTCAAATCCCTTCAGGATTTACCTTGAAACCATGTACATCACTTTATAGATCTTTTGTCAACATCAGCCATCTGGATGAGTCACGGCCATTGCTTGACCAGTTTGCTCTCTGTGAAAGACTGAGAGAATGTTTTCTCTCTAGATGACTCTCCTTAGGCACACTATACATCATCGATCCCTTAACTCTATGGCCCCATTTAATCTCCTTGAACAGAAAATTTGGGGCACCACTGAGTTATAGGATATCACAGTATAGAGTCTCTTATGTACTGAGTCCTCACTGACCTTGAAGGGCTAGGGCCAAAATACTGGCTACTTTCTTTTTCTCTAATTTTTGGTCTGCAAATTTATGTTTTTAACCCTCCAGAAGAGAAGCTTAGTGATCCTATTACTCTATAACATAGGTACTTGAGCTTAACATCACTGTCTTTCTAAATATTAAATACCTTAGACTTAATATGGAACCAATATGTTCCATCAATCATTGATATTCTAATACATCTTTAGAATGTGATTAGAAAACTGTTATTTTTTTTTTACACAGAAATTTGGAAATCTAAGCATATATAAAATTATTGCAGGTCAACACTATGGCATTTTTCCTTGTCTCATTTTCTCTTTATCCTTGTTTTGTTTTCTTTTGCAACACACATTTACTTGAGAGAGAGTATAGCAATAACTGAAATTACATTAGAGGCAGCACACATCTAGAAGACCAGAATGACAAGCATTCCAAGCATGATTTTAGTCTTATATGTTGCTACTCTGAATGTCAAAAACCTGTTGTATGGGCTGGCGAGATAGCTCAGTGGTCTAAAGCGCCTGCTTAGGCACGCTTAGGCAACCACAGGGACTGCAATTCGATCCCCAGCATCATATGCTGCTCCAGCCCCACCCCCAGGGCAGGCTGAGCCAGCCATAATATGAATAAATAAATAAAAATTTTTTAAAAACCTGTTGCAGATTCTTAGGACCATTGTCTAATTCATCCTGTGCACATAAGTGCATGGTTTTTCCCCTGCCACATTACCTAACTTCTCTGCTATCTCTTCAATGTTTGATCCTCAAGTTCTTGATTTCCATTCAGCTGTGTTATACCTTTCCTTTTTTATTTCTTCTTTTGAGTTCTTACGCTATGGTGACAATATGATATTTACACATGTAGGTCTGGTTTATTTCTCTTATGAGTACATCTTCAAGATACATTCACTTATATATGAAGTCTAGTTTATCATTCTTTATAGCTGAGTAATATTCCATTGTATAGAAACACCACATCTTTTTCAACCATTCTTCAGATGATCGGCGTTTTGGTTGTTCCAGGATTTGGCTATCACAAATTGTGCTGCTATGAACATAGGTGCACAGATATCACTATGATATGATGCTTTCAGTTTTTCTGGGAAAATTCCCAGTAGGGGGATAGCTGGATTGAATGGGATTTCCAGTTCTAGTTTTTAAAGGAGTCACCACATTGCTTTCCATAATGGTTGCACCAGTCTACATTCCCACCAGCAGTGGGGGGCAGGGGTCACTGCTCCATCTCCAAGGGTTGTACTGTTCTGACAAATCATAAAGAAAAAGTGGTCATGGAGCCGCAGTACAGGCCTCACTAGCTGGTCAACTTGTTCAGCCTCCCCACAGCCTCTCCAACATTTGTTGTTGGTTGATTTCTTTATGATAGCCATTCTTTCTGGGGTGAGATGGTATCTAAGTTGTTTTAATTTGTATTTCACAGATGGCTAGCAATGGAGAACATTTCTTCATGTATTTATAGGCTTGTTGAATTTCTTTCTCTGAGAAGTGTGTGTTCATCTCAGATGCCCATTTTTGGATTAAGTCTTCGAATTTTGGGACCCTAAATTTTTTAGCTCTTTATAAATTCTAGATAGAAGACCTTTGTCTGAATACTTATTAAATTTTTTTGAAATTTCTCAGCCCAGAATTTTTTAACTTTTCTTTTTTCTTTGTACTTTTGTCACTTTTTTTTTTAAATCAGGGATTGAACTCAGGATGCTGTGCTTGCCAGGCAGGCACTTATTCTACTGAGCTATCTCCTTGGCCTCTGGACCACTTTCTGATTAAACCAACTTTATGAAAAGAATTCATGCAGATTGCTTGCATCTATGTGCCTTGACAGTCTTCCACCTGCGCAGGGCTGATCCTTCCACCCGGACGCCCTGCTCCTGAGCCCGTCCTGTGCTGGTGTCCAGGTCTGAGGTGCTCTGTATTGATTCCCCGCATGGGACGGAGGGGCTGCCCTCAAAGAAATGCAAACCCACGCAGGCTGGAGGTGCAGATGTTGCAGTATGTTTTGGCTGGCCCTGGAGGTGACTAAGCACTTTGTAGGGGGACGAGGAGCTGCGCCGTTGGCCTGGACAGCCTGGCGTGGGAGCTGGATCCAGATTTGTCAGGTGCTGTCTGACTCATGCTGTGCTGGGTAGCAAACAAGGGCCCGGCCTTTCACCTCTGTGGCACGGGGGTGGGCTGTGAATGTGGAAAACAGTACACACACTTCCATGCGAGGAGTAGGCGTGAGTGTCCTGAACAGAGGCTGCCTGGGGACAGAATCTGGTTCTGTGCCCCCCCAGAGCCATCATTGGAGCAGGGCGTATTGAGCCCAAGGCCTTGGGCCCCTCCTGAGGCTTTCGTTTTCCCATTGGTGGTGCCCTGGGGACCCCTGTGACATCATCGATGTTAGCAGTTCTGCATGTATTGAGCGTCTTGGCTTTTTGGGGGGCAGGGGTCACTGCTCCATCTCCAAGGGTTGTTCTGTTCTGACAAATCATAAAGAAAAAGTGGTCATGGAGCCACAGTACAGGCCTCACTAGCTGGTCAACTTGTTCAGCCTGCACATGTTTACTGAAACTCGAGTCCTGGGGGGCAGCAGCGGGAAGAGCAGGGTGTGGCCTCTGCTTGAAACCCTCCAAGGAAAGGGCTAGCCCAGCCCTGCGGGGTCCTGGTCCTTCCATGCCCCACGCCATGTCAGAGCTGCAAATGCCTTCCATGCCTAAGAGGCTTCAAAGATATGACTAGTAAAGACCCCAAGATGAGGAGATCTGCCTGGGTTATGTGGGTGGGCCTGGCGTCCCCACTGAGTGTCAGATGGGATTGCAAGGACCAGTGTCACATCAGGGAGATGTGGAGATGCTGCTCTGCTGGCTCTGAAGACGGAGGCAGCCAAAAAGATGCGCATCAGAGCTTCCTCCTGCTGGGCTGGGCCCAAAGACTCTCACTTCACACCCAGATTCTGGTGCTTGAGAGGGAGGGGGCGACTTCCTGTTGGTTTAAGCTCCTGGGCTTGTGTCATGTGTTCCCGCAGCAACAGGAAACTCAGACTTCAGTGGTGACAGTGTCTGGGGCCCAGGGCTCCACTGGGTGGTGCTCCAGGCACAGAGGTGTGAGGAACCAGGGGATCGGGTAACTGCAGAGGTGGCCAGAG
This sequence comes from Myocastor coypus, assembly GCA_004027025.1. Lineage (NCBI taxonomy): Eukaryota > Metazoa > Chordata > Mammalia > Rodentia > Myocastoridae > Myocastor > Myocastor coypus. Next base: position 56,287 of record PVJA010001350.1, read on the forward strand.
GCAGACCCAAGGCCTGCGGAACCTCCGCAGTCACTCCGGATTAGCTGGAACTTCTGTATTGTACATGCAGGGAAGAACGCACAACACACTTGGCAGGCAGAGGTCTGGCCTCTTGTCTTAATTTTTTAAATTATTAGTTGCCGTTGACAGAAAGTGTGTAGATACTCAGAATACTTAAGATCTCCTCTTGGCAACTTGCAAGTATGTGACAAGCTGTCATTACTTGGTATCCCTATGTTGTAGCATAGACTTCGGCCACGTTCCTTCTGTCTGATACTTGTGCCCTGGGACCAACCTCTCCCCATCTGCCCCTGGCCCAGGCCCTGAAATCATCTTCTGGTTTACGCACCTGTGAATTCTTTGTCTGCCTGATGTCACTCCTCTCATTGACTTAGAGACCCATCTATGTCATTGCATCTATGAAAAGCCTATTTCTTTTCATGGCTCAGTAATGTTCCATTGTGTGGTTATGCCACCATGTGTAGGCTTGTGGATTATTTCCAGCTTGGGGCTTTGTGTCTTTTTTTTTTTTTTTTTTTTTTTTTTTTTTTTTGTGGTACTGGGGATTGAACTCAGGACCTTGCGCTTGCCAGGCAGGCGCTTATTCTACTGAGCTAACTCCCTGACCCTAGCCTGGGGCTCTGACAAATAAATCTGGTGCAAGCATGAGTATATAAGTGTTTGTAGGTTTGTGTTTTCCTTTCTACTGAGTAAATAACTAGGAGTAAAATGGCTAGGTTATATGGCAGGTACAGTATCTGTAATGTTTGGAGGAATATGTAATATGGTTTTTTCTTATATAATATGTCCTTTCTTAATAATGTGTGACAAGCATTTTGCTATGCCAGTGTTCCTTTTCCTCCTTACCACAGGGCTGCAGGAGCTATCCTTGGGGACACTTTCTTGCATAGCTCTTCATCATTTATTCCCAGTGTGTTCTTGGAACCAAACAGGCCACCTCAATGACAATCAGTACTTCTGCCCCACAGCCCAGGTGTTCAGCACGAGGACAGGTGAGCCAGCGGCCTGGTGTGAACACCCTTCTGCACAGGACCTGTGTGGCTGTAGGGTAACCAGCAGCCACCCCCCCCCACCACGCCATGAGGACACAAGGAACCCGGAAATCAGCCAGTGACAGTGGCTGGGTAGAGCACTGAGCTTGGAAAGTGTTTGGGGGGAATGTAAAGCATTATCTTAGGGTCGCGGTGGTCATCACTTCTGCTGCCCTCTTACAGGGGGGCGGAGGGAGGGGCTGTGCTTCCCAGGAGACCGGCTGGGGGCCCTTATGGTCATGGGTGGGAGCACAGCCCTGCGCCAGCTGCAGCTCCGCACGCACCAGGATGCTCCTGTAACGTAGTGGGGCTGAGGCACCCCTGCCACCTACACCGTCACAGCCATCGGAACAGCGTGGTGCCAGCCCTGCTCGCAGGTGTGTGGGTGCTGCGTGTGCAGGGCTCACGGCATCAGGCGGAGCCACACCCCGGCGGCAGCAGCAGACGCCTGCGGGCTTGCTTTGGTGTTGCGGATTGCTACTTTGGAATGTGCTCCTTACTAAAAACCAAACGCTTCCTGGGTAGCAGTGCACTGCCCTGCACCACGTGCATCTCATTTTTATGTCTCTGGGTCACATCCAGAGGTGACCAGCAGCAGCTGACCTGCCCCACCCCACTGTCCCCAGACTGCTGGAGAAGGGACACATAGCTGGCCAGAGGTGGAGCTGGTGCTCACCGGGAAACGGTCCCAGGCCTGCTGGACACACCTGCCTGAGCTCCAGAAGCTCCCAAGCAAGGTTGTGCTCGACTGGCCCAGTTGTCCCTGCACCCCGGAGGTGGCTCAGAACCAGCATCTGGACACAGCGGGGTCTGTGGGGGCTGCGTGTGGCTCTTACCTCACACAGGGTCTGCAGCTGGCACAGGACTCCGGCCTCTTCCATCTGCGACATCCCGTTGAAGAGCTGGCTGAGCACTTGCACCAGCCAGTCCAGGAGTTGGCTCCTGTTGCCGGCAGAGTCTTGGAGTCGAGTCCGCTCTGTTAGGGGAGAGAAGGGGGGCCATGGAGGTCTTCCGGGAAAGTCACACCAGGACCTTCACACCAGTTTGTGGATGGCAGTGACTCACGGGTGACACAGACATCCGCTGAGCCAGAGCCCAGAAAAGGCAGAGCCAGGCTGCGACAGGACCGGGACTGGAGCTGCCCGGGGGCCCCTGAGGTTGCTGTGTGTGGGCAGGGCCAGAGCCACGGTCTTCACCTGCTAGGGGCTTCCAGCTGGGGGCTCTGACAAATGAAGCCAGTGTGAGTGAGTGTGACAATGTAGGCGTTTGTAGGCCTGCGCTTTCCTTTCTACTGGGTAGTGCCTAGGAGTAGCTACGGCGCTGTCTCGGGGACTTTCCCCTCATTGCTGGGGCCAAATACCAGATACCCTAAGGAAGGCGAGGGTCAGGGAGCCTACAGCTTGCGAAGGTTTTAGTCCCCGCTCCGCGGGCTCCAAGGCAGAGTGGCGCATGGCAGAGGCAGCAGTTTACAGCAGTGGAAGATAGCAAAACAGCCACAGCAAAAAGGGAGGCGCAGCAGCAGCAGACAGTAAGCTCCTCTGCCTGCCTTAGATTGTCTTCAGGGTGCCCTTCCGGGTGCCCCAGGGTGGGCATAGCCCTCACACCCACAATTCCAGCATTGGATCATGAATTAATCACAAGCTCTAGAAGCTCACGCCATGACTACATGAGGCTTTGGTATGGGGGGGCACCTAGACACAAACCATAGTATTCTGCCTCCAGCCCCCCAGTGACTCATGCTCATCCTTTTATGCAAAAGGCATTCTAGTCCATCTCTAGGAGTTGCTGAGGCCCCAACAGTTTCAGTATTGCTGCAAAGTCCAAGTCCCAAGTCTTCTCCAAGATCCAAGGCAAACTCTTAGTTGTGAGCTCCTATACAAAATTGTTTTTAAATTTTATTTATTTATTTATTTTTATGGCCAGCTCAGCCTGCTGTGGGGGTGGAGTTGAAGCAGGCACAGCATCTGCTGCTGGGGATTGAACCATGGTCCCTGCGGTTGCCTAAGCTTGCTTAAGCAGGTACTTTAGACCACTGAGCCATCTCACTGGCCTCACCCCTGTATAAGTGAAAAGTGAAACACTTCCAACATTCAAAGACACAAGATAAATATTACCATTCCAAAAGGTACACACAACAGGATACCAAGCATTGGGACCACAGCAAGTCCAAAATCCAGAAGGGTGAACATTAAGTCCTGTAGTTCCATGTGGAACCTCCAAGGCAATCTGTGGCAAATCACGAGCCTTACATGGCTCCACTGCTACGGCACTCTTGGTGTAGCTCCCATGGCTTCTCTCTCAGGCCGGCTTTGCTCCCTCCCTTCAGCTTTCCTTCGATGATCCACATTCTTCGCTTTTCCAGACTTCTGGGGTTTCCACTGAATAGGCTTCTCACTCACAGCTTCACATGCTGCCCTCACAGGGCACACTGCCTGGCCTCCCAGGCCTGCCGAAATTGAGGTGGAAGCCTTCTTAACCTCAGAACTCTTGCACTTTGTAAGCACCTAAAACCAATGCCACATGGGGGATGCCAAGGTCTGCTGCCAGCTGGAGCAGTAGCCAGGCTTTCTTATCTTTTGGCCATAGTGGTGGGTCAGTCAAGTGCCTGGATTGCTGAGCACTCTGAACCTGATTCTTAGGGGTAAATTTCTTTCTTTCTTTTTTTTTTTTTTTTTTTTTTTTTTTTTTTTGGTGGTATGAGCAATCAAACTCAGGACCTTGCACTTTCCAGGCAAGTACTTATTCCACTGAGATATCTCCCCAGCCCCTCTGAGGGACAAATTCTGTATAGGATCACCATTCTGGAACCTGGTGTAACCACCACCACAATTCTGAAGCATGGCACTCTGCAGCTTTCTCTTCATAGCAAAGTCTTTTACTTTTGTAATTTCGAGCCTACAAAGGCTAGAGTGCTGCTGCTTCCTGTGATGCCCTCAGGTCATCTTTTCTATTCTCCCATTCCTTCTTGGTGGTTGAGAACTCAGCTCTATTTTTGCAGTCTGTGGAGCTTCCTTTTTGGCCAAACCTACATTTTAAGTCATCCTGTTGGGCTTTTGCACACGTGGCACTGCTTCATCTCTGCTGCAAGCTGGGAAAGTGAGAAGCAAAGTGACAGCTGAGGGACTGTGGGACAGGGGAGGATGTTGGGTACCACCTGTGACACCTACCTGGGGCCTCCTCTGGGGCCTGGGATTCCTCCTAACCCTGTGGCTTCAGGCCCGTCCCCTTGCTCCCCCATGGCAGCATTGTCTTGGAAGGAAGGTGCTGTACCCCCTCAATGTGTGCTGAGTGTGCTTAGGGTACACCTGTGAATCCTTCCAGGTGGCCCCTCAGAGCGTGGAGCCTACCCTTTCCTCCTGACAAAGAGGCACCCCAGGAATGACCTGCTTAAAGGGAAGGGTATGTGGGCGTGGCGACACAACCAGGGGGTCCACAAGACCAGGAGCCAAAGGTGTGGCGGCCTCTTTCCCTCTCCTAAGCACCTGTGGCTGCATCACAAAGACACTTCAACAGCCACGTGGACAGCTCCACGCTGTGGGGGCCGCCTGGTGCCAGGGGCCACAGGAGCAGCCACCTTGCTCTTTCTTTTTTGTTTAGTACTAGGGATGGAACCCAGGGTCTTCACTTGAAGCTACATCCCCAGCCCTCCTTCATTTTTTATTTTCAGTTTGGAGTCTCTCCGACTTACTAAGCTGGCTGGTCTGAGCTCAAATATATACTCTTCCTGCCTCAGCCTCCCAGAGTGTGGGAATTCCAGGCATGCACCCCTACAGCTCGCCTGTCTCACTTCTTAGTGGGAAAGGTACACAGAGAACTTGTAGATATTTCTAGAACATGTCCCAGGCTGGTTGTAGCTCAGCAGTGAAGCACTTGCCCGCCACGAGTGAGGTCCTGGGCTCAATCCTCAGCTCCACTAAATAAACTTGTAAGATGTTCTAATTTGTAAGGGAACAGATAGAATTACTTTGCACCCCTGCTGTCTGGAGGCTTCATAGTAAGAGGCAATGCCAACCACGCAGGGTAAGAACCCTGGACCCCAGGATCCCAGAGCTCGGGAGGCTGAAGCAGGAGGATCTCCACGAGCCCAAGGCTCTTGCTAAGATTCAGCCACATTACTTACTAAAAATGTTTTTTTTTTTTTCTGCAGCCCATGATTAGGATTGTTAGAAGAAGTAACATTTAAGGTAATTGTGCCTCTCAAAGAAAAGTTATGCTGCATTAATAAATCTTGCCAGACTCCTTTATGAAGCCCTGAGGAAGAAGGAAGGCTCTGACAACTGAGTCGCTTTGCATGCCAATTTAGCTCACAGGTACAACATGCACATGACAATACATTGAGGGCATAGTGTCCTTTAATAGAAACTGTGACAAGAGCTGTTTATGGAGGCAGACGCCCAGGGGAGGCTGAGGCAGGAGGACTGCAGTGAGTTCAAAGTCAGCCTATGCTACAATAACTACATAGTGACCAAGTGCCTGCCTGGCGAGTGCAAGAACCTGGATTGATCCTAGGTACCGCATGCCATGCTGCTGGGCACACTGTATGGGCTGAGCCTGGGCATGGTGGTGCACCCTGTAACCTAGCACTCTGGAGGCTGAGACAGGAGAACCACTGGAGTCTGAGTTGTGTGACAAGACCCTATACCAAGTAAATAAATAAATAAATGATTTTTAAAAATTAAAAATAAATCAACAAATAAATAAAAGTTCTCTGCTCCTGTGTGCCCCCGACAGCTCTTCCTGCGCAGCCAGCAGTGATCCAGACAAGATACCACAGGTTAGCGAGAACAGCTTCGGTCATATTGGATGCCTGGTCTCCAGGGCTGCTTTGAACTCTGATAAGGTAGATGCTGTGGCCATCAGTGACCCCTCCATCAACCTCAACTACATGGTCTACATGCTGTACCATTCCACTCACAGCACGTTCCATGGCACTGTCAAGGCTGAAAGGGGGAAGCTTCTCATCAGTGGAAAGGCTGTCACAATGTTCCATGAGTGAGATCTGGCCAACATCAAGTGGGACGGTGCTGGCGCTGAGCATGTGGTGGAGTCCACTGGTGTCTTCAACACCATGGAGAAGGCTGGGGCTCACCTGAAGGGTGGTGTCAAAAGGACCACCATCTCCACCCCTTCCGTTTGTGCCCCATGTTTGTGATGGGTGTGAATCATAAGAAGTACGACAGCTCCCGCAAGACTGTCAGCAACGTTTGCTGTACTACCAACCGCTTAGCCCCGCTGGCCAAGGTCATCCATGACAGCTAGTAGAGGGACTCATGGCCATAGTCCATGCCATCACTGCCACCCAGAAGACTGTGAACGGCCCCTCCGGGAAGCTGTGGCTCGATGGCTGCAGGGCTGCCCAGAACATCATCCCTGCATCCACTGGTGCTGCCAAGGCCAGGGATAAGGTCATCCTGGAGCTGAATGGGAAGCTCATGGCCTCCGTGCGTGTGCCCACTCCCAACGTGTCGGTGGTGGATCTGACCTGCCACCTGGAGAAAGTGGCCAAATATGGTGACATCAAGAAGGTGGTGAAGCAGGCGTCAGAGGGTCTCCTCAAAGGGATTCTGGGCTACATCGAGGACCAGGTTGCATCTTGGAATTTCAATGGTGACACTCACTCTCTTCCACCTTGGATGCTGGGGCTGGCATCATCCTGAATGAGCACTTTGTCAAGTCATTTCCTGGTATGACAATGAGTTTGGCTGTGGCAACAGGGTGACAGACCTCATGGTCCACAGGGCCACCAAGGAGTAAACGGCCCCCACTCCCACCCCAGTCCAGCAAGGTTGGAGGGACAGAAAGGCCACACTGTAGAAGTCACTTCCCTGCTCAGCCCCAGCACTCAGAATCTCCCCCTCACAGCTTCCATTCCGGGTCCCCTAGAAGGGGAGGGGCCTTGGGAGCCCAGACCCACTGTACCCAGAAAAAGTAAAGACGAAAGAGAAACTCTACAAGACCTCTTACACCCACAAACTTAGAAGCAATAACGAGAAAAAACAAAAACAAACAAACAAACAACCCCACCCAACCAATCAGATGTCTCGGCTGGGAGCTGACAGCTCTCATTATCAAACCATTCATTCTGTTCTTCCCTCTAAAAATTTCCCCCCTCCAAAAACCTGTAGCTACCGGTGAGGGTCAGAGCCCAACCTCGATGCTCACATGACACTGTCCTCAGTCCCACGTCACACAACAGCAGGAGCAGCGCAGATGGAAATGGGGTCTCTGACTGTGATGCGATCAGATGCTAATGTGGTGAAACGCTGTTCTCCAAAATACAATTCCATTTACACTGATTAAGTTCTACTGCCCCACATTGGCCAGCCAGCAGCATGAGAGTGCAGAAAGGGGACCGACCTTGCACGGCTGGGAGAAGGGCAGACGTGGCCGCCAGCCTGCGCACCTGGTGCTGTTTGCCTAGGGAAATCAATTCCTTGAGCTCCCTACTTGGAGATTCAGTCTGGCCTCCGACGGCGGTTGGGTGTGGGTATGACGTGTTTATTTCCAAGCTGAATAAAAATGGTACTGTTGGGGGATTTGCTCAAAATGTGACATTGAGACATTCCCCAACGAAAAAGGAAGAAATGCTCAATTTTCTGTCCACGAGGAGTCGCTCGGAGAGCTTCACCTCTGCTGGTTCTCCGGAGCCCCAAACAATCGCACATCTCGAAGGGAAGAACTTGAAGGGCAGTGGAGCGCTCTGAAGGGTCGATGCTTGCTGGGGCAAGGAACCCGGGCAGCTCTGAGGGGAGCGGGGCAGGGGGCAAGTGTGGTCTGGCTTCCTTGTTTCTTTGCTTGCATTTGGTCAGGGTCTGTCTTAGTTACTTTTCTATCGTTGCTGGGACAAATATCCAACACCCAAAATGAAGGAAGGAAAGGTTTATTTAGCTCGCAGTTGTTGGAGGTTTCAGTTCACATTCGGCTGGCTCCAAGGTTGAGAGGCACATGGCAGAGAGCAGCAGTTCATGGCGGTGGAATGGCAACAGAGGCAACAGAGGCAACGGAACAACCAGGGGAGCAGAGAGCAACAGCAACCAATCAGGGCAGCAGAGCAACAGCCCGAGTCTGTCTCTCTGTCTCTCTTTTTAAATCACATCAGGCTGTCTGCCTTAGCCTATCCACCTTAGGCTACACCCATAATCCCAGAAGTACTTAAAACATAATCCCAGGGATCATGGATCAAGTGTCAAACTCTAGATCAATACTAAATCACATAACCCCAGTGACTCATGAGTCAAGTCTCAATCTATAGAAGTCCCTACCCTCATGATGCATGAAGCTTTGGGGGGACAGCTAGACATAAACCATAATAGGGTCCAACCACAGGGGTAGAACTGTGCAATCCTGTGGTATGGGTCAGGGAGTCAAGAAGAGAGGTCCTCAAAAGCCAGCAGATATTTTTCTTTTTCTTTTTGTCTTTTTTTTTTTTTTTCCTCCCCAGCCTCTGCCTAGAGAACAACCCCATTAGCAGATGTATAAAGTGGCAGAAAGTGTGGCTAAAACTCTTAAAATACATTTTGGGTTTCTGGCCAGAGGGTTGGGAAAGCAGCCTTTGGGAGCCAGAGTCACAGAGAGGGGGGACCAGAAGGGAGTGTCCCAGTTCTGTGTATCCTGGGCGCATTCTTCGACTGCACATGTGCAGGACAGACCCAAGCAGGGTAGCAAAGGCGTGGAGAACTGGGCTACAAACACGAAGTACTACCCAGTGCCCCAGGCAGACCACAAAGTAACGCATCCTCGACCCAAAGATTTTTAAAACTCAGGTGATGTGGAAATTCCTCTTTTAGTAGACAAGACAGAATTGTGGAGTGAATCTAGTCAGGTGTTTGCCCACTAACCAACATGACGTTAACATTCTCCAGGGGATGATAAGGGAATACAGAGTCTCACAAGGTGGCTGTCAAAATGTCAGTGAAATTAACTTAGCCAGGTGGCACACACTTACAATCCCAGCACTCTGGCAGGCTGAAGCAGGGTAGTAAGTTGAAGCCCAGCCTGACAACTTAGACATACTCTGTTACAAAATTAAAATAGACAAATAAACAAGCAAGCAAGCAAGCAAACAAACAAGCAGGCTGAGATGTAGCTCAGGGCAAAGGCCGGCGCTTAAAAAAAAATGGACATAAAAAGAAACTAGGATATTACAAACAATTCTCAGGATAAAGAAAACTGGCCAGTGCTAACATTTAGTTCATCTAAATTGACCTAGATGAAGAAACATTCTTTGATAGAATGTTTAAGAAAGGCTTTCGAGTGGCTTTTATAACTTTGCTCCTTGAGTGGCAGGATACTATTTCTCCACAGAGGACTAGAAATGAGGAGAACTGGAAATCACATGGAAACTGCAGTGGAAAAATGATGTCTGAAAGCAAACGGCAGAGTGGAGACAGGAAAGGCAGTGTCCAGTTCGAAGAACGGAGAGGAAAATGATTTGAAACTCTTCAAACAGAGCCTCAGAGACCTCAAAGACAACAGAATGAGGTTTAAACGCGGGCGGAGCTGGAATTTCACAAGGAAAAGTCACAGACGAGGAGACCGGTACAGAAAGATACGTGAAGGAACAACGACCAATGGTTTCTCAAATTTGATGAAAGATATGACTTTAGAGACTCAGGAAACTTCTCAAGCCATCAGAAAAGATAAACCCAAAGAAAGCCAGGCCCACAGACATCATAACACACTGGTGAAAACCAAAGACAGAGCTGCAGAGTGCCGCCTGAGAATCGTGGCACCGCTGAACACCCAGGGGCAGTGGGAATGACCACAGACCCGGTGCAGGAAACACTGTCCACGGCAGGCAATGGAACCACACTCTCTGCTTAGTGAGAACATTTGTTAGGAGTAACAGTAACGGCGCTGTCAGAGGAAGGAAAATAAAATGGTTTGTTGCCAGTAGGCTTACTTTGAAAGAAAAGCTAAGTGTAATTTTTCAAGCTGAAGGGAAAAGACAGCAGAGAGAAAGCTGGTATTTCAGGAAAGGGGGAAGAGCAACAGAAATGGAAAATATCTGACTAAATAAGGTATTTTCTTTTTATAGGGGAAAGGAAATTTATTTTGTGCACTTTTCATCCATATGTTTGCTGTCCATAATGACTGTATTTACTGCAGGGATTTGGCACAGGTACATAACTCTCCGTAGGGGTCTTTTTAGTCCAACAGCTGCTAGGGTCGACTGTTTTCTTAAGTTCTTTAAATATGTTGATCACTTAAAGAAAATAAACTATATGTCATGGTCTGTGACCCCAACGAATGTAGAAGTCATACAGAGGATGGCTATAATATGGAGTGGAAGGTAAGGGCATTTGGCTTCCTGTTTTATGCAAGTCACTACCGTTTGGTGTTTCCAAGAGGAGGTCCCACTGTGTACTTCAGGCTGGACCCGCACTTGCCATAACCCTCCTCCATCAGCCTCCCCAGCACTGGGATTACAGGGCTGCCCCACCACACCTGGCTGTGCAATTAATGTTTGCAATAAAAAGGTTTGAGCAAAATCAGTAGTTCAGTATTTTATATTTTTAGAGGCTTGAGGACTTTTTTTTTTTTTAAAACTGGACAGACTCCAGTAAATTAAAATCTGATCCTGAACAAGTCTATAAGGACACAGAGAGACCCTTTCTTTCTTTCTTCCTTTCTTTCTTTTCTCTCTCTCTTTCCTTCCTCCTCCTCTTCCTCCTCTTCTTTCTCCTTCTTTGACACGGGTCTTACCATGCAGTTCAGGCTCATAATGATCCTATTTTGACCTCCCCACTGCTGGGCTTACACGTATGTGCCACTACACACAGTTTTAGGGCTGGCCTGGGGTTCCAGGGTTGGCATGCATGTGGTACCGGGGATTGAACTCAGGGGCTTACACTTGCCAGGCAGGTGCTTAGATGGCCATGTATTCTTTCCAGCCCAACACAGAGGGAACTTTAACAAAGTATTAGATACATTAACTTAATCTGTACAGAATTTAGTCAATAACATGAGATTTATGAGTGAAAACCTTTATAAATATCTCTGAAAAAAGAACAAGATCATCTCCTAAAATTCCTGTCTTTGTGGAAGACATAAGCTAAAAAAAAAAAAAAAAAATCAAGTAACATGAAAAACTTTAAGCAGCATAGCTCGCACACACTGGAAGATATTTGGACTTTTCAGGTATCTCTATCTGGTTTGAAGGAGGCAGCTTTCTCAGCACCCCAGCACTGAGCTGTAGGAAGCACATGTACAGAGGCAACAGCCATGGGAGGACTTTGGAAATCACTATTCTGAGGGATGGGGACAGTCCCCCCTGAGAAACTGAGCATCCCTGTGATCCAGGTATTTGGCGCACCAGGGACACTGTACTTCCTTTTGTGGTGACATCTGATAGGACATAGAAGCAGCGAGATCACAGCTCCCGTGTTTATCTGCTTGGGCAGCCTTCACAAAGTCCCACTGACCCGATGGCTTCGTGATGTCCCCTCCAGCTCTGGAGGCTGAGGTCCAAGGGCAAAGTGGTTGCAGGCCCAGCGTCTCCCAGGGTCTTGCTTCTCGGCTTCTCAGTAGCATGTTTACCCAGAGTCTCTTCATGAGGGCTCCTCTGTGTGTCTGTGTCCTGACCTTTTCTTAGGAGAACACTGCTGCTGCTGTTGGATTGGGACCTGTCCCTCACTGACCTCTTCCTTTATCACCTCCTTAAGGAGCCTGTCTTTAATACACCCACAGCCTGGGGTCCTGCATCAGGACTTCAATGTGTGGATATCTGGGCCCGGAACATGGCTCAGCTCCTCCCTTTTGTTCTATGAGTTAAGGGTGGACAATGGAAACGGAAGTTGCTCAGAAGAATCAGGCGGCTGGCCCAGCGCTGGCTCTCCTCACAGCGTCATGATCTGGAGGGACACGTCGCTGTCACTTTGCACTTCTGCGTAGTCCCTCACAGCACTGAATGTTCCCTGTAGCTAAATGTCTCCTTTAGGGCTGGTGAGATAGCTCAGTGGTCTAAAGCACCTGCTTAGGCAAGCTTAGGCAACTGCAGGGACTGCACCAGCTCCACCCCCAGGGCAGCTGAGCCGGCCATAACATAAACAAATAAATAAATAACATTAAAAAAAATAAAAGTCTCCTTTAATATCAGAGATGTGACAGAAGGCTGGCTGGAGCCCCGCAGGTACTGTCGGGGTAACATGAGTCATTCCCCTGAGTTTCCTTCAGTGAGCCGCCCGGTAATTGAATGGAACAAATCAATAAGGAGAGCGGGATATTTATTAGATGTCACCTCTGGTCCTGTGCTGGCCATCACCGGGGGTGTGACGCATCGCTGCTGGCTCTGGCTCAGGCCTGAATGTCATGGCCTTGGAAGCACATCCTTCTCTGGAGAGCGGCTGTGGTGCCCGAAAGCTCAGAGCCAGCCCGAGCACTGCCTTCCAGAGGGAGGGACCGAGCAGGGGCATATAGCCAAGGCTGGTTTGGAAGAGTCAGCAGAAGAGTGCTCCTGTCACTGGGGATGTCACCATGCTCTCCGGGGATCATCCTAGGGATGGCCAAAGCCACATGGTGGAGAGACCTGAGCCCAGGGGCCACCTTCAGAAGGGATCAGTCACATGCCTGACGTGGCCAACATCATCACCATAGCTCTGTCTTAGCCACCTGCAGGTCGTGAGGTAGGCTCTGTCCTCTGGAAGCAGGGGTGTCCTCCTGGCTCTGGCTCTCAGCAGACATTCCCAGCAGTGGTGGAGGCTGGAGGTCTACTGTCAAGGGGCCCCTGGACTCTGTATCTGGCAGACTCACTTTTTGATGTTCAGATGGCAGCTCTGTGACCACGTCCTCACTTGGCAGGGTTCCATCTTTCTCATTCTAAGGGCCTTAGTCCCATTCCATCCTGAGTACCCCATGCTCATGACCTGGTCTAGCTAATCCTCCCCCTAAAAAAAACCCCTCACCTCCAAGTACCCCACGTAGGAGATGAAGCTTCAGTATACAAAGCTGGGGGAGAGGTGACACTTTTTCCAGCTGTGCATGGAGTCCTGGGACACCTTGGGACATGGTGCAAGTTTAGACAGCATCACCTATGGAGAAAAAGCTGTAGCACTTGGGCTGCCTGCTCGATGTCACAGCAGAAGAGATAGGGCTTTCTGGCTCACCTTGTGGAAGACAGGTTGAGGGCCTGGGGACTGCAGGGCTGGCTGTCCCCTGGGGTCACCCTTGTCAAATTAGTGTCTCATGCCTGTGTTCTTCCTGCTGTCCCTATAGATGGTGGAGGGAGGACCCCATAATCATGTCATCTGAGTCCACAGTGAAATCAAAACTGTGGAACTGGACATGGCCCAATCCTGCCACTGAGCAGGGCTTACACAGGTGTTTAATAAAACGTGACGCTGTGAGACAGCTACCTCCCTGTGGGCAAGGGCCATTGAGGACATTATCCTGCTGTCTTGGCTGTGACTGTGGAGATGGACTCTCTTAGGAGGGTGCTCAACTGACTCTGTGACCTCTTTTTTTTTTTTTTTTTTTTTTTTTTTTTTTTGAGACAGGGTCTCGCTATGCAGTTCAGGCTGGCCTTGAGCTCACTTTTGTAGCCCAGGCTGGTCTTGAACTCACACCAATCCTCCTGCCTCAGCCTCCCGAGTGCTGGGATTACAGGCGTGCGCCACCACGCCCAGCTTCTGTGACCTCATTAATAAGACTGCAGGGGACCGCAGAGGACGCCTGCCTCTGAGTGGGCGGGACTTAAATTCATGCTTTGCTCCTGGGAACTGCTGGCAGGACAGACACATTCGGTATGGGGGTCTGTGCTGTGCTAACTTCCTCTAAACGGTTTTCCTGAATCTGATTTCACTCATCTTCCTGTGACTGGCTGCATGAGTCTGCTCGGGTTGCCACAGCTACGCAAGGCATTTATCTTCTCATGGCTCCTGAGGCCCGGAGACTGGCCAGGGCCACAGCAGCACCTGGGCCCCCTCCTTGGCTGCAGGTGGTGCGTGGCCCCCGAGCCTACATGTAGTTCCATGTCTACACTTACCCCTGGCATCCTGCTGAGTCCAGGAAGGACACCAGTGACCACTAGACTAGGGTCCTAACTGCACCCCTTCAGCTTCCTTTCCTCCTCTAAACTTCTGTGAGCACAGTCACTTGCTGCTGTGTGAGGGGTGCCGCTGCGCCCCTGGATTTCCCACCGCAGGGGCCAGTATCTGAGGTAGGTTATGCATGGTTGGGGAACCTCTCTTCTGTGGCAACTGGAATCAAGAATGTGTTTTAAACTTGCTCTCTGATCACTGGTGACAGAGTCCAGTTCTGGCTCAGGTGCTGCTGTAGGCAACAGAGCTACAGCTTGTTCCTGTCCCTGGCCTCTCACACTCCCCATGAAGATCTTCCAAGGAGGGGCCTGGTGGGTGACACAGTCAGGGCTGTGTCCATAGAACCCTGGACTCCCTGGGAAGGGAAAAGCTCTGAGGTGCCCAAGGGCGGGGCCCCAGCCATACGGCCCCTGTAGGGATGGGACTGGCATGGTTGGGCAAGGGAGGTGGCATGGAGTGAGGTCCTGCTGTCCCTCGAGATCACCCCCTCTGGGTTCCGTTTCATTGCCGTCCTTGCTACACTAACCTGACCCTGTCCTCGTTGCCGATGTCCCTGCTGGGTGGGCTTGGACAGAGCACCTCCCAGCTCACACCTGGTTGGACTTCTGGCCCAAAAGAAGTTCCAGAAGCAGGGTTTTCCACGCTGGGCACCAGGAAGTGGCCAGCGTGGTAGCCATGACAGCTCCTTTACCCTTACCCCCTACCTCTGTGCATCTTGACACTGCTGCTCCTCCCACCCAGAGGTGCAGCTCAGCTGGGCACTTGCTGCAATCCCAGAACTCCGAGAGGCTGAGGCCGTGTATGTGAGCTCAGCTGGGGCAATTTAGTGGCTTAGAAAGACCTAGCTCCAAACTCTTAAAAAGGAATAATAATTTAAAAGGGACTGGGGATGTCACTCAGTGTCACATCCTTGAGTTCAATGTCCAGTACTGGGGGGAGGGATGCGAGGAGGGGCTTCTTTCTCCACTTTCCAGGGGCTGACTCGTGACCCCACAAATTCATGTGTGAGATCCTGCCCCCCAGGCCCTTAGAATGTGAATATGTTTGGAGAAAGAGTCTTATGGCAGATTAGGAATAAAATGAGGTCATGACAGTGAGTGCCAGGATGAGTTAGTGTCCTTGTATGCAGGGACAGGGGCGCACAGTGGGACACAAAGTGAGGAGCAGGAGGAGAGGTTGCGAGCTGTCCGAAAGAGGCCCCACCCAGCTTGTGGTCATGGGGCTCCAGCCTCCAACACACACGACATTAAAGGGCTGGTCCAGGAGCCCCCTGCCCATGGGTGCTATCAAGGCAGCCCTTGAGAGGGACACCCCTGTGACGCAACAGCTGCCCTCCTGAGCCAGGCTCCTGGGACTTCTCGGTGGCAGGGGGAGCCAGCAGGACTCAGTGTTGGTTTTGGGGCATCTGTTGAACACTGGCTTCTCCCCAACATTGAGCAGAATCTGTCTGTCCTGACTGCCCCACTTGTACCCTGCATTCAGGCCAGGCCGGCATTCCAGGGTTCCCTTCTGCTGCTCGCCTCACCACCTCTTTCCTGAGAGCCTACACTGATCTCACGTGAATGAAAATGACAGCAGGACTCCAGAACATCTGGAACACCTTGTCGTAGCCACAGGGGGCTATCCAGCCCTAGAGCTTCCTGAGTGTGCAGAAAACAAAGGCCTGAGCACCCTGCGAGGCTGAGGTAGGAGGATCAAGGCTATTAGCTGGGCCTGGGCAGCTGAGTGACTTGGTGAGACCCTGTGCCAAAAATAAAAACTATAAATGAGGTGGGGATGTAGCTCAGTGTAAAGGGCCTGGGCTCAGTGCTCAGTCTCTGTTCGCCCTCTCTCTCTCTCTCTCTCTCTCTCTCTCTCTCTCTCTCTCTCTCTCACACACACACACACACACACACACACACACGCACACAGTGGCAAAGCTTCTTCTTGGTTTCTCCTAGAGTTCCCACAGCTGAGAACAATACACAAAAAATACTGTACTTGAAAGAACCACTTTGTTTAAAAGGTAAACATGATAGAGATGGCGGAGTTCAGATCTATTTCAAAACAAAAGCCGAAGTACTCACCCTGCGGCCACTGGTGCCCATTGTTTGGGCGCGCTCAGTGACAGCAGCCCTGCACAGGTGGTAGCAAAGGCCAGCCAGCAGCTCCAGGCCTGTGGCCCTGAGCACGCTCCCCATCACGTAGCTCGCCTGCTGCACTCATTCTGCCCCGACTGTCCAGGCCCAGAAGCTCCCCCTTAACAGTGTGTGGGTCAGAACTGACTGTGTCTGGCTTGTTTTAAAAATACACAGTGATTGCGGCTTGCTTCAGGGCCATCATGTCTGGGGAAGCCCAGCCCAGTCACGGCTGCTTTCAGCTCTGCCTGCTGTCTCAGACCCCTGCCCTCCCAGAATGCTCCTGTACAAACCTTCCTGACAGCACATGATGTAACCCTTGCACCCCATGCAGCCCATCATGTAATAACCTGCTGGAGGCTTTGCACTTCCTACCCACAAAGCTCACACCTGACTCTGGGCTGGTGATGTGAACCTTTGGGTTTCCCTGCCTGTCAGTGTAATAAAAGTTGCCTCCTAACTCCTTGGCGCAAAGTCTTCCATTGGCTTTGATATTTTTCCTGCTATACCATGAGCAAAAGTCACCTAACGATGCCATTCGCTGCTTCACATAAGCACCCAGCCCCACGCCCCATTGGCAGCCCAGGTGTTAGGGGGGTCCTGGGTCACTGGTTGGGACATTATGGGGGCTGCATTGCTCTTCACTGAGCCATGAGGGCCTATGACGGGCTTGGTGTGTTTCTGGGACAAGGTGACACCGTCATTGATGGTATGTTGGAGAAAGGAAGCTCATTTTTTGAAGCTTAAGCTTTTGGTAGTAACTTAATTAGGCCATGCTGTAAAACCATCAGGAAAACTGTCAAGAGGACCCCTGAGTCACCAGAGAATGACAAATCCTGGCAAGCAGCCTCCTCCAGGAGAGAGGGAGAGGGAGGAAGGGAGAGGAAGAAAGGAGAGGAGGGAGAGGGAGAGGGAAAGGGAGAGAGAGAGACAGAGAGACAGAGACAGACAGACAGAGAGAGACATAAACATAGAGATAGACAGAGAAACAGAGAGAAAGACAGAGGTACAGAAAGCCAGAGAGCTGGTTTGCTGCCCCTGCCCTTTGGACCCACCCTGAAGGGCTCCCAGAGCTTCCCAGGTCTCAGCCTGTATCCCTCCCACCTCTGAATCCCAAGTGCCTTATACACATGCATGCACACACATGCACATGTGCACACAGCCCTCGGCTCTGGACACTGCCTTTCCAGTGCTCAGTTCTGTCACAGTGCAGCGCAGCACTTGCCCACAATCTCTCTGTGAAGGGCAGCAGCCCCCTCAAGTCCTAGCTCGTGTGTGTACGCGTGCGCGCGCATGTGCCTCCCCAGTCCTGGGCTTCTCTCTGTGCTCTCCCGGCCCGTGTATCGACCCCTCACCGGGGTGCTTCGTGTGCAGCACGCGCCTTCGTTCGTTTTGCTCTTCCTTCCACTCCCCTCCCTGCCTCTCCTGGGTTCCCTCCATCAGCAGAAGCTTGGCCTCTCCACTCCTGTCTTTTCTTCGCTGTTATGTGGAGACAGTGTGGTGTTTGCACGTGATGGAGTCCCACTCTGCCACGAAGGAAAGTGGGGGTCCTGCAGAGGCTGCCCACTTTACATCCCCGCCGCAGGTGGGAGGCCTGGTTGCTCTGGGTCTGCTCTAGCGCTCCATGCTGCTGTCGGTCTTTGCAGCTGCAGGCTCAGCAGTGGGTATGCGGTAGCGCCTTGTGACCTGAACGTGCATTCCTCTGGTGGCCAAGGAGGCTGTTTCTCATGTGCCTACTGCTGGCACATACACCTCTTGTGCAGGATTCGCTCAGACCTTTGGCTCACCGAATTATGCAGGCAAAGGTTTTGACTATTTTCTCAAAGTCGTGGCGAAGTGTTTCATTTTCTTAGCTGTATCTTTCAAACAGCAGATGTTTTATAATATTGAAGTCAGCTTATTGATTTTTCATTAATTTATCGACAAAGAAAGTGTATGGACATTCGTGGCACACAGCCCAATATTCTGATACAGGCATGCATCAGGGAAAGGCCAGCCCAAACAGTATTTATTGCTTTTTGGTGGTGAGAGAACACCTGAGTATCTGTAATTATAGTTGTCCTGTGTACAGTGTGCTGTTACCAGCTGCAGCCACGACGCACAGCTTCCTCAAGCCTATTCCTGTGTCTAGCGTGCTCGTCTGTAGTTGATGCCCTAAGAAACAGTCACCTAGTCCAGTGGAGAGAAGGCATGCAAGCATTTTGTTTAAGTTCAAAGGAGGTGCTGCAGAAGAATCGCTACAGCCTGACTTACACACTGACCACCTCTCTTTGCTGTGTGGGATGAGACTGGGGCTGGGAGGCAGACTGGAGGATGTTCCCCAGGAAACCATGGCAATGGCCCAGGCTTGGACCAGACCGGGCAGAGCGGAGGTGATGGAGGAAGTCAAGTTCTGGAGATGCTGACCAGCATGCTTCTCGGGCGTGGTCCTTCAGTCACCTCTGAGACAATAGCCGCAAGGAGGGTGCTTTCCTTTCCCTCAAAGACTCCAGCGCTTCCAGTCTTACAAAAGTCAAATAGAAGTAGGGTACAAATCTGGGGCTTTGAACATTTTCTGCTAGATAGCTCTCTCCACTGTTTTAAAGAACTTGTTTCAAGTTTTAACGCACAGATTTTCATTCTTCAGGCACAGAAGCTCCAAACACAATAGGACAACTTCTCTATTTGCCCATAAAAGTTTAAGAAAATAAAATGAACGTATGCCATGCTGCACTGTGTCACTTCTGCTAGGACTCATAAATCTATATCCTCTGCCTTGGCCACATTAATTCATGTCTGAACCTTTTACTCATGATTTATGGTTGTCAAGGACTCCTTTGGCCAGACTTGCAAACTTAACTGTTCTTTCTTTATATAGCACCTGCTTTGTACACTACGCAACAGACAGTAAATTTATTGTACACGAACTATTACTTTGAAAAATTACTTCAATGCAGAGTGATTGCCTTTTAGCCTCCACAGCCAATAAATTTGCTTTATTCTTTCAGAGGGGATGATATGAGGTCACAGAGTGGTATATATAGTTGGGGATCCCAGAATGGGAAGGAGCAGGCCCAAGGTGCTCAACAGAAGCCAGGGAGAAGGCTCCCGTCTCCACCCGCCATGTGCAGGCTGGCTTCCTGCTTCCTGCTGTGCATAGGCCTGCTACACCCTCTCTCCGCTCTTCCTGTCACCAGCTCCACAGAGGCACCCCTTCCACTGCCGGGTAAGATGAGCCCACTCTCTTCTTGATATTCTTGGAGTCTTTGGTGCTATGCTAGGGATAAGGATGAGACTCTTGCTTAGAGGAATCTCCTATCAATGGACTCAGCTTTGAAAAGAATATTCGGGGGCCTTGACTGCATGCTTTAGGTTTTTGGGGTTCTTTCTACCTTTTTTTTTTTTCATACTTTAGGTTGTTCGGGTTTTTTTTTTTTTTTCTTTTTTCTTTTTTCTTTTGCAGTGCTGGGGATAGAACTCTGAAGCTTATGCTTGCCAGGCAGGCACTTATGCTGCTGAGCTGAGCTATATCCCTGGCCCTTGACTGCATACTTTAGATTTAGCAGGGGACACAAGATTTCTCTAAAATGCAAAAGTAGCAGAGCAGCATCACTTGTGTCTCCTGTATCACCCCAACTTTTATTTTGGCCAATATTTTCTCGCCAGTTATGAAATTTACACTAAATTGAAAACATCTTTGTTTTTAATTGGACTAGAATGCAGAACTGTCCAATTACAGGTATTTTGTTCATGAAGAGCTGTCCTCTGCCATGCCATACATAGCACGGGGGCTGTAGAGAAGTAGAGAAGTGGCGAGCTGGAGGCGGGGACACACAGACACACAGAAACACAGACACACACACAGACACACACACAGACACACACACACACACACACACACACACACACGACACTGGCTTCCACGTGGGTTTACTCTTGCTTCTTGATTTGTGTTTATTCCATTAATGTCCAAGGTGAAGGTAAAAAATATCAGTTGGGGAGAAACTGACCTTGCAGCTTCCTCTTAATTTAGGTTAGGAAACACAATGAGGTTGTGTAGTAGGTCTTCTAAAATACTTAACTGGATTTAATATTGTCTTCAACTTTGGAGACTTTTTAGACATTTTTTAAATAAAGGAAAAGCTCTTTAAGCTACTGGATCCATGATTTCCAGTCTCTAGAGGCTTCTCCTGAGCTGCTGTCTGGTAATGCTCAAGCCTCATCACTCATTCACACACTGTCCATCAACACCGGTCCCTGAACTCGTGCTTAGCAGTCCTCCTGGTCAGACAGTAAATCTCTGCTACTTTAAAAAGCATGGTGAACATCGCAGGAAACCCAGGATGCACATTCAGGTGTCAGTGTCTTGTTCAAATGACAGGTATCACCATTTAGCAATCAGATGAAAGCAGGGCATAGATGTCTCGCGACCCAGCGTCTGTGTGCTCTAGCCCGCCGGTCCTGCACCAGTGCCCGGGATGCACTTTGAAGCCTTTGTCGAGGATCAAGGTGCTATTGCCCATCGAGCTCCTTAAAAACTATGGTGAAGTTGACTCGAGTACAACTGTGGCCACATCCTGAGTCCAGCAGGAGGGCGCCCCCTCCCCTTGCAGGACGGGAGGGCGCCCCCTCGCCTCTCCTCCCTCAGGTCAGGTTGTACCGTGCAGATCATCTAAAGTTGAAGACCTTCTGAGCTAGTGGGGTGTAGGTTTGGTTTAGCTCTCCCTCCTGCTCCAGGCAGGCGGACGGTGTGGCCGTGCGAGAGTTAATTTCACTGGCCGCCAAGTTAGACTGCAGGGCCTTGGCTTGTGAAAGTAACCAGAGCTCAGACCTTTGTGTTGGAAGTTTTTCTGTTCATTTTCCTGTCCTTGTCCCCAAAGACAACAGCGAATAGGAAGGACCGACTGAAGGCAGACTGGGTACAGTGTCGTTTTCCCTCCACAGCCCGGGATGAAGAGGCGAGGTCCACCCTGGAGAAGCTGGAAAGAGCAGCCCTGCTGCAGCTGCTGCCCAAGGCGTTGGGTACAGGGAGGGGCGATGGGCTCCGGGAGGCAGGTACGGGGGCTCCCGTGTGTGTGTGTGTGTGTGTGTGTGTGTGTGTGTGTGCTTCAACTGACCCTCTGATCTCACCTCTATGTGAAAGAAGTAATCCCAACACCAGCCTTTCGGCCAGAAGTCACCCCTCACCACTGGCTGTTCCTTCCCGCACTCCTTGCCAGCCCAAAGCTGGCTGCCTCCTCCCCATCTCTTCCTCCTGTATGGACGGTCACTCGTGTGTTTGGAAGTGGTCAGTGGCGACTATGGCAGTGTCCAGGGGGTCAGGTCTAAATCCCACTTAGGAAAATCTGCAGCACCTCACCTCATCTACTACCTGAGATTTTAACCAGGGAATGGAAATGATATAGATCTACCTGACAGGATTCTTTTGAAGGGAAAATTCAAGTAATATTCTCAGTACATCACACAGCAAATAATCAATAAAACATCAGCCTTGATTATTTTTTTCCACCAGTGCAGTTATTTGTCCCAGACGTGAAAGAATGGGAAAGACTCGGGGAGTCAGGCAGAGCCTGTCCATAGACCCTGACAGACAGAGTTCAGGGACTGAGGAAAACGCAGCATCTGGTGAGCCCTGGCACCAAGAATTCCTGTCCTTGCTCAAGTAATTATCATTGCTGTGTGAAAAGGACACAACTAGACATACTTTAGAAATATTGTTTTAAAATATGCACACAAGAGAAACAACAGATCTGATAAACCAGTTTCAAAATTGTTTTCCAGACCTTCCAGCTGACACCCTTCACCCAAGAGGAAATGTGAGAAAGGTGAGTGGCACCACCGAGCTGGGGACCCCGAGGAAGCTTTCTGGACCTCATGGTGCAGGACCCCAAATTCACACAGGGCAAAGTATTTTGGGTGGAGCGCGACCTTCCAGTGCCCGCTCAGTGCTGCTTTAAGGTCTCCCTTTTCACAAATTTTTTTACAAAAAATTTTTTACAAAAATTTTTTTACAGAATTTTTTTTTTTTTCTTGTTTCAGAACTTTTGTTTGTTTATTTATTTTTATGGCCGGCTCAGCCTGCCCTGAGGGCAGGGCTGGCGCAGCATGTGGTGCTGGGCATTGAACCGCGGTCCCTGCAGCTGCCCAAGCTTTCCTAAGCAGGCGCTTTAGACCACTGAGCCATCCTGCCGGGCCCCATTTTCACAAATTTTGATGCACGTAAAGCCCGAGTGTGGCAAGCACTTGAGGGCTCACCTGGAGGAAAATTATAACACATTGCCAAGAGAATTAAAAATGTAAGGCCTTGCCCTCTACTTCGCAGCCCACGTGCGCTGTCACCTGTGGTACCAATCTCAGCCTGGGCACAGCAGCCCAGCAGCCCTGGGAGCTCCTGAGAAGCGCTGATCACAGCCCCACGGAGCCAGCAGGCTCAGAATGGCTGGTCCCCAGGCGCCCAGGTCCCCAGGTGACTGTTCCCATCTCGGTAACAGTGCACCGTGCAGACACAAGGATGAGGGCTCCGGACACCGGGCAGGAAGCCTGCTGGGGGAGCAGACACCCCAGAAAGTCACCTCCAGTGTGGTAGGCAGGCAGGGGACATGATGAACGCCTAAGTCACGGGTTGGGAACATTGGGCTTTAAAGGCTAAAAGCCCACGGTCATCAATTCCTAGGAACCAGTGCTTCCTGAGGCTTCTCTGCCCCCCCCCCCCCGCAAGCCAAGCTACAGTAGCCAAACTACTGCCGACTCCTATCCTTGCTGTCCTGGCGCGGGTGTGCCGTCCCAAGCATGCATGTCATGTGCAGGTGCTCCAGGAAATCCACAGAGCAGGAGGCTGAACTTTAACCAAGCATTCCCCACTCGTGTCTACCACAGAGTGCCTGCTCTGTGGACCGTGCCGTGTGGAGTCCCAACAACAGTGAGCTGCTCCACACGTGAACTGTCTGAGGGGATGCAGCCCACTCCTGCACTAGTGAGAAGCAGCACTCAGATGCTACCGTTTTCAGAGTGCAAGGTTTAAGGCCTGAAGTCACCCAGGCAGTTACTAGGACGTCCCCACTAAGTAGGCAAATACAACTAAGGACCATCCGACCTTTACAGAAGTTAATTTCAAGACATACAAATCTGTGTCTGGCAGAAGATCACATGTGTGGGCCACATCCTGGGCTGGCGAGGGTAGGGAATTCATGCCACCACACAGCCGAGGGGCAGAGCAGAGCACAGGCTTGCTGAGGTCCACGGTCCCCGCTGGGAGTTGTTTCTCTGCAGACTGAATTCACCCCTAACCGGCTTCTTGTTCTGCTTGGCTTGTTCTGGTTTCAGGCTTCCTCTGGACAGGAGGCTAACACACTACTGAGTCGTCTCCTGGCAAGCAGCAGAACCCAGCAGAAGCCGCTGCCAGGGGCGCCCCTGGAGTGTTTCTGGAAATACTGTGTCTGATGCTGGATGGACTGGGCCTTCTTCATTTTGAGACACCCATCCATCCCATCTTGGACAGCAGCGTGCACGCACACACACATGCATGGCTGGTAAGCAGTGTCAGGACACAAAAGGCAAACCACATCCTGCACACCGCACCAGGAAATAAATCTTTACATTTTGCAAGTATCACGAGTGGCTATTTTACTTATTAAGATAGCTCCAAAATCTAATGGTTTCTTTCCTTCATCATATTCTTTTGAGTTTTTCCTGCTGCACTGGGGATAGAAATCGGGACCTTGAGCTTACCAGGCAGGCATTTACTTACCTTCATCTTTTTTTTTTTTTTTTTTTTTAATTATTTTTTATTTATTTTTTTCTTGTTTCAGAACCTTTATTTGTTTATTCACTCATTTTTATGGCCGGCTCAGCCCACCCCGAGGGCAGGGCTGGCGCAGCATGTGGTGCCAGGGAATCGAACCGTGGTCCCTGAAGCCACCGAAGCTATCCCAAGCAGGTGCTTTAGACCACTGAGCCATCCTGCCAGGCCCCCTTACCTTCATCTTATTAAGAGGATTTCTTGACAGTTTAAAAATAAAGCTAGTAAATGAACAGAATGCTAAGAAAACAAAGATTCAGTCAGAATCATTAAGCTGCGATTTAATGACTTACTTTAGCTATACCTTAAACATGACTACACAGGTTATTACATTATAGTAATACTGGCCTCGGGCTTGTGGTAGTCCTGCCTCAGCCTCCCAAATGCCCTACTTACAGGTGGGTGCCACCTCGTGTGGTAGTTTCTGCTTTCCAAAAAGCAGCACCTTAGCTTGGGAGCTCTGACCTCTCTGACACTGGCGGTGGCATGCGGAGCCTCCCTTTCAGCCTGCACAGCATGGAAGCCTTGGACTTTGCTCCTCCAACCCTGAGCCTGCTCCTTCTCAGCTCCCATGAGCCTAAGGTTCAGTTCACCCTCTCCCTGGGGAAAGCCCTGAAGGCTGAGGACTGCTGTGGAAGTCCCACACCATGCACAGAACACCTCCAGAGCTAGGCACATGGGTGAGCAGGCTCTGTGGGTGGGTGGCAGAGACTCTGAGACCTGGCGCCTCACCCTGGCCCCACCTGAATGCTGCTCGAAGCGTCTGAGCCCAACATGTCCTAAGTGCTGAATGAGTTTTCTTCTTGCTTATAGAGAGGCACACATAACTTGACAAGTACAAATTTTTTTTTTTGGTCTTTTTGAGACAGGGTCTCACTATGCAGTTCAGGCTGACTTTTGTAGCCCAGGCTGGTCTGGAACTTGCACTGATCCTCCTGCCTCAGCCTCCCAAGTGCTAGCATTACAGGTGTGTGCCACCATGTATGGCTCAACAAGTATAAAATTTAAAAGCCCTGTTGATTCCAGGATCTTTTTTCTTTAATGTCATCCAGTTTATTCTTACACAGCATCCACCCGGTGATCTCTAAGTCAAGGGTCACAATTACAAACACTTGCAGTCATCTGGGGACACTGAACAAACCTAGCCAGGTGGCTTCTGGGGGACACTTTAACAACACCTGAAGCCATTCTGAAGAGGAACAGCCAGAGGTCAGGGCCAGAAGGCTGGGACTGGGAAATGCTCCGGCTCCAGTGTGGCTTCAGGATCTTGTTTTGTGTTCTAATTTCTAGATTTTGTTGTTACCAAGTTCCACAGTCAGACTCTGTAATACACAGGTTCACCCTGCAGAATTAGTAAGAATTTATAACAGTAATTTTAATTACTGTATTTCATAAGTTGGCAATGAAATTAGCAAGTATTAAAAAATACACATATACATATACTAGGGACCTGATCAATACTTCACAGTGCCAAAGGGAGGAGTAAGTAGATTAATGAACTGGAAGACACCCGTGTGGGTATCTTCCGCATGGTAGGAATCTAGACACAGCTGACACTGCAAACCAAATGTGGGTGAAGCCCTTTTGTAGCTCCTGAGAAACTAAACTGAATGCCACAAAATGTACATTCAAGACAATTTCTCAAATTTATGTTACACCGTTTATTGTTACTGAAAAGATACCCAATTAAAATATTTTTTACCCCACCCCTCCCCTTCCTCCAATTAAAATATTAATAACGAGTAAAAACAAATTGATATAAGTGCAGTTGGAACAAATTTTCAATATGGATTAAATTCACCTTGTTAAGTATAAAGAAGTTCCACTTAATTGCAAAACTATTCATCCATCTTATTTTCAATATATCTCAGCTTCAGACCCAAGAAAATAAAGCTTTTGGGCTAACATTTGCAGAAACACCAAAGCCTATGTCATGCATTATTTCTAATTTCTATTGTCAGCAGTACAAAACGTTAACAAGCTTGAACAGAAAATTGTGCTCAGGTAAGGCCCCTGTGGGGGCGGCAGGTACACTGTGAGCCTGGGCCTGCCCAGCAGTGGGACAGTCTGTCAGTGCAGGACCTAACCTGCCTCCAGAAGATGAGCCCTTGCAGTGGACTCGGAGGTCCGCTCACAACAAGCACCGATTTCAAATCAAGCCTAGCATAAGATACACTCCACAGAGCACATTCTAGGGCAAAGCGATAAGCAATTTCAGATAAAGCAAATGTCCAGAAACAATGGGAAAGAAGGTCTTACATCACTGAAGAACATAAGATTTGAAATTCACATACAAGAATGTGGAATGACTTTCTGGATGTCATTTTCAGTTTACATAAACTAAAAACAGAAGATCGTCAGTGGAAGATACACAAGTGGATTAATTTTGTTTTCATTTCTCACCAGGGGGAAAAATAAAACACAACCTAACCAACAGTCAAAGGCCTAACTAAACCTTACTGAACTATCAGGACAGAACAGAACAAGAGTTTCTATTCATAAAACAGGAACATCTGCCTGGCACTGCTTCACATTAGAAAACTCCAAAGGCAGCCCTGGAAAATGGTATGTGACCTTAAAGATAGAGCTCAGAAAGCTACTTTAGAAACTGAGATCTGAAATAGAGGCCTGGAGAATCAGGGTTCGGCAGTTATTGTAGAGAAGTTGAATTTGCCTAATCATTATGAGGATATATTTATTTTTAAAAATTATAAAACCTGAGAGGAGAAATTAGTGTTTTCCTAAGCAAAACAATACAGAAAGGTAAAATAAGTTAGCTGCAAGTCATGTAAGAAATAAAAGGCCTGCATAACTGTTGCTTCCTTGTTTCCTCTTTCTGCTTTGCAGCTGTGGGCCCCCTGCTTGGGCTAGGGTTTCCCCTAGAGAGCACCAGAGGGAGCGGACAGCAGGTTGCGCTCACTTCCTGAAGGACACGAGCTCGGGCTGCAGAGCCCTGAGGCAGGGAGCCTGTGGTCCCCAAAGTCTTTTCACTGTTCAAACCCACACTTACCCTGCTCCCAGGCAAGCCCAGAGCAGTGCCCATCACGTCTCTCTGGCTGATGCAAGGAGTTGCTTTTGGGTAAATTTGGTGAAAATAAAAACAAAAACAAAATAAAAAATTTTTGCTAAGACTGGATGTTTAAACATGTAAGTATGTAAGGACAGCATTAGCTTTGATAATTAACCTTTATAATAATTGTTTTAAGACCAAAAACATTTTTTAAAAATTGCTGAAGAGGTTCTCTGGTCTAACACCACATGTGCAAAATCTAACTTCAGTTCTCTGAAGAACAAGCATCTTATGTGTGGACAGATTTTCAAGAATAGGCTTTCAGAGTTTCAGTGAAAGGTGAAAAGTTAAAAATAAAATGTATCTAGGACAAAGATTCTGGAAAACTAGCTGCTTCTGGACTAGCTAAGAGCCTCCGCAGTGTGCTGCACCCAGGAAACTGGGAGGCCTCCTCTTCCTTCTGAGGGCGCGCCAGGTGGGATGCAGCCGTGGTGAGTGCAGCTCCTGGACAGAGCTGACCAGAGGCAGGGTTTCTGCAAGTGCTCCAGTGAGGTTGGACTGCAGGTCACGCTCACTTCCTGAAGGGCATGAGCCCAGGATGCAGAGTCCTGAGGCAGGGACATGGTGGTCCCCAGGACCTTTTCACTGTTCAGACCCAAACACTTGCCCTAGCTTTGGGTGACATCTGAAACAGGGTTCTTCAGAGGCAATCCAGGCTCTTTCGAGACATAAAATGGGCCCCTGGCACTCAATATATCAGAAGCAGAGTCGTGCTTTGGGCAAGCGCTGAGGTGGGAGGGAAAGCTTTGTGTTGGTGATGACTCTGCGGTCACCAAGTCATGGTTTAGAGCTGTGGAGGAACCGCCATGTTCCATGTGTCCCAGGCAGGTGTGAAGGGACATCCTCAGGGGGTCCCAGGGAGGCCTTCTGCTGGATGGTGCCCAGGGCACTCTGCAGTGCCCTTGGCCCCTGGGCCTCTGCCTTCCTGGGTGACGCTGCTCTGTAGAGAGAAGGTAGCAGGGTATTTCTTGGTGTTAATGCCACCTGAAGTAAGGACATTAGCAGCAGGCTGGCTAGGCAATGCATCCTAGACTCAGCTCTCTCGTGTCACAGGAGTGAGAAAGTGTCTTTCTTAATGTTCCTGCCTACACTATTTGAGGGCTCACTCTTAGTTTGCTCTTCTGTTGAAAACAGAACCAGGGCTGGGGAGATGGCTCAGCGGCATAGCCTTGCCTGGCAAGCACCAGTCCTATTAATTCCTGGTAACCCCCCCCCCAAAAAAAAAGACCCAAGCCAAAACAGAAAAACAGTGTTTGAAGAGGCTTCCAGTGACTGGACCAAGAACCTGCTGTCCTTTAGGGCTTGCATGAGGGATCTGGGAGGAGGAGGAGCAGGAGCCAGGACTCAATGTCCAAACAACTCATGGCTGGCAGAGGCCACCTGGTGTGGCCATCTGGAAATTCTAGGTCTCCCTAAACCCCCACAGCTTCCAAGGGAGTTGCATGGCAAAGTGTGCTTCATTCCAGTTCAAGTCAGTATGCACCCCATGACGATGACTGTCTGACTGAGAGCCTGGAGAACCCATCATCCTGCACTGGGAAGCCATGTTCTGACTGCTACAAGCCCCTTCCCTCTGTCACTGACAGGGTCTGAAGCAGTCCCTCAAAGGGCACTGTGCCCTCATCTCACCCAGCTCCCCGCCGTGGGCCTGCTGGCTTTCACAGGTCTGGGTGGTGAGAGAGGCACCAAGGCTCACCAGGTGGAATTACGGAACACACATGGCAGAGTGCAAGCCCTCGGGAGCCTCCACGTGGACTGGACAGGGCTTTATGCTGCCTTGGGTGTCTGTGAGACAGGTGATCTGGGGTTGTAGCCCTACTGTGTGCAAGGTGCCCCTGCAGCAGGTAGGTGGTACACACCAAGGATCGCAGCCTGGAGTTCAGAGCTGCTTCACTGAGAAGAAAAGTGCCCTGAATTTCCAGATAAAAAACATGAGCCAATTTATAGGCTTGAGGATCACTATGAGTTCAATCTGTGTAGTAAGACCCTGTAGACCTTGTACTATGGGGAAAAAAAAAAAAAAAAAGAATGCACAATTTATAGGCTGATTGGACCTTTAAGATTAGTAAGCATTTTTTTTTTTTTTTAAGAATTTTTTTTTGTTATTGTTGTTTCAGAACATTTGTTTGTTTATTTATTTATTTTTATGGCCAGCTCAGCCTGCCCTGAGGGCAGGGCTGGCACAGCATGTGGTGCCAGGGACTGAACCATGGTCACTGCAGCCACCTAAGCTTTCCCAAGCAGGCGCTTTAGACTACTGAGCCATCCTGCCAGGCCCCCATAAGCATTCTTTCTGGAGTTTGTGGAAGAGAAAAAGGCACCACGACTTAGGGTTACTTGGGTCCTAAAGCTGTAATTTTTCTTGAAAGTACAACTTTACAATTACATTTTCCTGGTCTCCGTTTTTTCTTTCGTCTTTGATTTTCATCACACCTCCAGCTATAGCGACTTCCAGGTGGATTTTCTTTTGCTTCTACCTGCCTCCCACCACCAGGCAGATACTTAAAGTCTAGGCCTCTCCAGGCAGCTACAGACAGGGCCTGGCAGCGGTGTGGCCACAAGAGAGCAAGGTGACCAAGTCCTCTGGCCTTTAACTCTGCTGTTCCCCAGCAGACTCAGCAAAGAGCAAACTGAGGAAGGGGTATCCTACCTCCACAGTTACCACATGGTTAGATTCAAACGTGCAGTTTTCAACAACAGATCACAAGGTACACACAAGAAAGTGGCTCACTCAGAGGGGAAAAACAGAACAAAACAAAATCAAGAGAACCAGCTTATAAGAAGACTGCAGGGCAGGACTGTTGGATGGCTTTAAAACAAGCATGTCAGCTGAGCTACTCCGGAGACTAACAGGAGGATCACATGCAGAAAGCCAGTCTGGGCACTTACTGAAGATTCTGTTTTAAAATAAAGCTTTAAAAAGGGCCAGAGGGTTACTCAGTGCAACAGTACTTGTCAAGCACCAGTGTGAAGTCCAAGCTTCAATCCTAGTACAAAAATAAACAAATTCCAAGAAAACAAAACCAAACGATCACCCAAAAACAAAGCAACCTCCCCTGAAAAAAACCACACATACAAAACCCAAAACAACAAAAACATCTCAAAGATGCTCAGAGAACCGAAGAAAGACGTGAAGAAAACCAAGAATACACTGTAAGAATGAAACGGAAATACTAACGCAACATAAAAAAGTAACAAGGAACAAAAAAGACACTCTGTACCTGAAAAGGAAAAAAAAAAATTCGCAAGTGTGGTTCTGTAGAGACCACTCTGAGGCAAAGTGAGCAGGGCCTCGAATCAGTCAGCTGGCTTTTCTGTATCTGGTCTGCCCCAGGCCTAACTGACTTGCCCACGGAGCCAGCGCCTGGCCCACAGAGAAACAGAACCATCCACACCAATGGTCACAGGAGAGACCTGTACTGCTCGGTGACAGTGTAACACCTCTGAAGTCAAGCTAAGACTGTAGCTAAGGACACTAACTCACCCAGAATTCACAGGGCCTAACTGCCTACCTCAGATAGCAGACAGTTCTCTCCAATAGCAAGATTTACCACTTGCAATGTCTGTGCTCTAATTTCTCCAGGCCTCGGTCATTTTTGGCATTCTGTGCCTTGCATGTGCCCTTGACTTTCTTGCCACCCACTGGTATGTTGAGGATCCGATAAATACAGACAGTCCTGAGAATCTCAGTCTTTGCTCCAAGCTCTGACCTTCCTGGAGCCCCCGTCCACCACAAACCACACTGCATCATTTCTTTTAGTCATGCCTTTGCCATAACCTCATCCAAAACATTGGGAGACTGAGACGCTCCTCCCAGGGTTCCAAGGCAGATGTGCGTAGGCTGAAGACAGAAGTGTGAGGGGACAACTGCCAAGTCTGAGTGACAGAAAGCCAGGGGGCTGAGGGAAGAAAGCAGAGACTCACTTGGTGAGAGGAATGGGGAGCACGTGGGGGAAAGGTAGAAAGGAAAAGAAGCCTGTGTGGAAACTACAAATGTAATGAAAGGCATCGATACAACCACCCAAGAAGCTCAATGAGCTCCGTGGAGGATGAACTCGAGAAGCACACGGAGGTACAGCAGGCCAAGGGTCTAACGCCAAAGAGAACGGCGAGTGCAGCCAGCGAGCAGGCCCCGTCCCACGCAGGGTGAGAACATCAGCAGAGGCTGCCCAGGAGCTGGGAGGTGCTGCAGGCCTGAGACCCAAAGCACCCGAGCAGCAGGTGAGGCGACTGTCAGCACAGACTTTCACAGGTGGGGGAAGCAGCCATCTCCAGAGAGGCAAGCGTGAAGGACCTGAGGCCGCCACACCTGTGACGCAGGACATGCTGCAGTCCTGCAGGCCAAGAGGAAGATAGGAGGCAGGGACTCAAAACCAGTCGGAGAAACAGGCCTGGGAGAAGGGAGAGGGAGACAGCGCAAGCATGAAATGATGAGGTAAAGCTCCATGTCTTTCTGTAAGAGACTAATGAATTTCAGGAAAACTACTAGTCTAAAAGGTAGTACTTTTGTAATTTTGGCTTCTAATTGTACATTTTATTTTCTACACTATTTATGAGATTAATACACAAAGCCAATTAAGTGTTTTGGACATACCATGTATTGAGATTTAATTTGGTAATAATGCCTGAAAGGAGATGGGATTGAAGCTCTAAAGAAGCTGTTTTTATGTCAAGGTAAGCTGGTGTTGAATATAATCCTCACAGCTACCAAGAAGAAAGTGACCGGAGAATATACCTAACGGCAAATGAGCAGAGCATTAAAGCATTTCACTACAAAAAATCCCAACCAAACACAAAATAAGACAGTAAGACAGGAAATGAGGGACAATGAACACCTCAGAGGCAAGCAAAATGACAGAAGTCAAGTCCCTGTTGATCAGGAACCACTTTAAAAATAAATGAGTTTAACTTTCCAAAAATAAATAAACAAACAAACCACCTGAGATTTGAAAAATGAATCTAAAAATGTTGCAACCCAGATGCTATCTATGAAAGAAAGAATCAGACCTAGATACACAGCGGGTAGTAGAGAGGCCAGGCAGACAGACCAGTAGACAGCGACCCACACGGTGTCAGCTGTGGGGAAAGCAGCAGGTGGTGCCAAGCCCAGGCTCCAGGGAGAAGGCTGAGCGTGAGGAGGAGTTGCTTCTTAAGTAGTGAATATCCGTGTACTAAGAAGAGCTCTGAAGGCAGATGGTACTGACAGTACAGCAATCTGAATGAACTTAATGCCTGAACTGCACACTTAAAAGTAGTTAGGAAGGTACATTTTATGTGATGTGTTCTACAATACGCAACCTTCTCTTGTGGTACCAGGAAGTGAACTTGGGACCTTGTGTGTGCCAGGCAGGCACTTGTGCTGCTGAGCTACACCCTGCCCTGCAACTTCATCCAGATTTTAAATTTGATTCTTTGCCCTCCCACACCTTGACACTTAAGGCACAAAAAGATCACTCCACGACTTCCACACAGCTGTCATGACACACAGCACAAATGCTGGGGAGCCGGGGCTTTGCTGTCTTAATGCTCACAGAGGAGATCTCTGAGGTCTGGGACTGCAGGAGACCATGTGTACCCTTCCAAGCTCCTGCTATATAAGAATACTTCCTCTGGCGTCTTAGGTCCTGAATTTTATCTCTTGCTTTGATTGCTGATTTTAGTCTTCTGGATTTATTACTGGGGGGATGGGCACTGGAAATTGAACCCAAGATCACTATACTGGGTTATATTCTCAGCCTTTAAATTTCTTTTCTTTTTGAGGCAGGGTCTTGCTAGATTGAGATCAGCCTTGCAATGCTCCTGTCTCAGCCTCCTGCACTAGTGGCGTGCACCACTGCCCTTGGCTAGAGCTTTATCTCTTTTGATCATGTGTGTGTATCTGAAGTGCCTACCTCTGACACCTCTCCTCCCCCGGCAACTGGACACGCATTGCAAGCAGTGTACAACATTTGTAGTCAAGAAGTGCTATATTCCAGCTGCAGAAACTGCACAACTTGTACCTGCCTCCCTTACCACATGCCTGCCTCACTTCACTGCTCACCTGGACAGAAGGGACAGCAGCACCTGCCAGAGGCGACTGCAAGCATTAAAGCTTCCTGTAGGACCCCGCAAGACACTGCTTTAACTCAGCATGCCCAGTGCAGTCTCCACTGAAAGCAGCTATTCCTGTGCTTACCTGGATGTGTGCCTCTTGAGGGACATTCTGGCCTTGAATCCACGAGTGCACCTTGGCCAGCTCCTCCTTCTGCCTGGGAGAAAACTGGGGCTGCTGCTGTCTCATGCGCTCCAGCTTTGCTAGGTCCTCTTTGAGCACAACTTCTTTAATCCTGAAAACAGAGATCAAACTTCCTAGTCTGGGCTCTGCTAGAGTCCTCTACAGGCAGTGCTGCTTGGGTGGCAGCCTCCTCTGCCTCTCCTTAACGTGATGTATAAACTGAGAACACGCCGAGCGAGGAGAGCGGACTTCAGCGAAAACCACTGTATGCTTCAGCGATGCAGACAGAAGAGCTGGGTTTCCAAGGTGTGCCTGGGGCTAGCCCCTGAAAAGTGCCTGCTCTGTATCCACAGGGTGAGGAGCAGGTGTGTCAGATATAGACACATGTGCCACCATCGATGTAAGCCCTAAGCAATTAAGATGAAATCAACTGCTGCTGGACTTCTAGGGAGTGAATCTGAAGATGTGCTTTTCTAACAATACATCTAAAATATTTTAAGAATCATTTTGTATCAGAAAACAGTGGAAGGGCCGGGGAGATAGCTCAATAGAATAAGCACTTGCCTGGCAAGTGCAGGGTCCTGAGCTCAGTCCCCAGTACTGCAAAACCAACCAACCAACCAACCAACCAACCAACCAACCAACGAACCAACCAGTGGACACCATGACAGTAGAGGGTCTTCAATGCTCCCTCACCTCGCAGGAACCTGGTACGTCATCAGCACCCGTTCAGGCATCTGTTCTATCATCCTCCAGATGGAGTCCTCAGCCAGGGGGGGATGGGCTCCCTCCTGCTGTGCATCTGGAGACTGCCGCCCATTCTCGCAGAGTTCAGCAGAATGACTGCTGCTGGTAAAGCACACACTGCTGCCACTGCTTCCTGTTGACCAACATCAAAAGCCAACTAGAACACACCCGCCAGGGTACTTTGCCCAACCCACCCTCATCCTGAGGACTGCCCAGGTGCAGCAGGCATCCTGGCCAAAGGAACTCTGGAAACAGTTTGGAGCATCTCCAAAGTTGCCATACATCTACTGCCCGACCTGTTTCATCCTCAGGTATTCAGCCAGGTAAATGAAAAGATATCCATGAAAGGATTCATCCTCAAATGTATGTAGCAGCATTACTGACCACAGTGGTAGTCCAGAAACAATCCAGCCATCACCCACTGGTACATGGATAGTCATGTGCTGTCACTCTGGTCAGCAATAAAAGGGAACAAGCTACTGATACATGTTAGGTCTGACAGAAAACTAAGGCGAGAGGCCCGGCAGGATGGTTCAGTGGTCTAAAGCACCTGCTTAGGAAAGCTTAGGCAGCTGCAGGGACCGCGGTTTGATCCCTAGCATCACATGCTGCGCCAGCCCTGAGCCGGCCATAAAAATAAATAAATAAACAAACAAAAGTTTTTGTTTTTGTTTTTGTTTTTTTAAAAAGAAAACTAAGGCGAATCTCTAAATTTTCAGTGTGCTACAAGACACTGCTACTAATCCCCTAGAAGGCAGCTGCATATCCTGAGCATGCTAATCGCATCACCATTCACACTTTTCTGAAGCAGCTCTGCAGTGAGAGCTTTCATGTCAGCAGCTGCGCAGCTGTGGCTGCCTTGATACCCCGAATCAGTTCAAAATGTTGACCTTGCAGAGCCACTTTGACTTTGGGGAAGAGCCTGAAGTTGCAAAGTGCCACATCCAGTGAGTAAGGTGGGGAAGGAAACACTGGGCCATCCTGGGAGAAGCCTGCCATCCGCTGGAGTCCCTGGGCAGAAGCACTCCCTGGTTCTGATCATACCTTGTAAACATGCTCATGAAAAAGGACTTTGGGAACGGGCAAGCATGAAGCCACTGGGGGTGTCTGAAGTGAGAAGGGGACCAATGGCAACAGGTCTTTAAGTGTGGGAAACCACTGCGATTTAAATCCTGTGTGTCCTGATTAGACCTTTAGCCAGTAAACGTGAATGTCAACCGCACTACTGTAGTTGAAGGCACCCCAACACGAAGGACGGTGCGCTGGAACTCAATGTACACACAGCTAAAGAAGCAAAGCTGAAGTGGAAGAGAACAAACCCGTGTTCTGCAGCACAGGGGATGACACCAAGGGCCACTCTGGAGAGTGACTGTTGGTGCTCACCTGGACCTGCACACCTGTTACAATTCTTATTTTCTACATCTACTCTGGTGAGTTTTACTGTATGTAAGTCTATGTCCTTGCAGCCTACAAAAAGAAAATAGGAAAACATCTTCACTTGGTTAGTGATAGCAACAGGGTGAGGAGATGGGCTTTCCCGAGCCACACACTACCTGAGGTTGCAGATCCTGTTCCAGACGGAGACGCCCTGGGAATGGATGTCACGGAGAGGTCACTGCAGCCCCTGCTGTTGCTAACACAGTGCTGGGACAAAGGGACAAGAGAACAGGTGTTTAACACTCCCAGCCTAGCAGCAGACACCAGAGCCCTGGCTTCACACATCAGCAGGATGTAGCATATACATGAACTAACAAGGGAGGCCTACCAGCCTGTCCCCAAGGACACAGCTGGAGCTCCTATGTCCATCGCAGGGAAGGCACTACTGGCCCTGGAGACCTACTATGTGGCATGCAACACACAAGGGTGGGTTTTAGTTTATCGTTTGGCAAATGTGCCAACATGTGCTATGTTGTAAGTACTACGCCAAAGCCGAGGAACATAGCTGTGGATCACATGAAGTCCCAGCTCTTTCAGGGCTGGGGAGACGCGTTCTTCCCGCTGCTGCAGCCCTGGAACAAGCCAGGCACTGTTCCTCTCCCCTCTTTCCCAGTTCAACAGTGACCTCAGTCAACCCACCAGCTCGAAGTGCCGTAACCCAGCTGCTGCCCCCAGCCCTGGCCAGGCTGTGCCTTGGCTCTGCTCTTTGGTGCCATCCGTGCACAGGGGGTCACTATGTTTTGAACATCTATGCCTTAAAGGGAAGACTAAAGGGAACCTGTGTAAGTACTCCCACTTATGCTGTGTATCTGATTACCCAAATGTCAGACTCCAAGGATTAACCTGATAGATGAACCCGAGGATACCTCTTTAGGCTTTGAGATGTTAAAGGAACATGGACTCTACACTTTATAAACTGCCTCCTCTCTGATAACAAGAAAACATGCTTCCATCTTCCATACACAATTACTGTCCATAATAATGCAAGCACTGATTTCTGTCTTGTTGCAGGGCTTATGCCCATCCTTCCCAATGATCAGGACAGGGATAAGAGAGTACTCTTCACAGTTAGTGAACACATTAAGCTTAACACCTGGAGACCAGGTTTAAAAGGCAGAAGGAGCTCTGCACACAGACACCTGCAAGGGCACTGCTGCTCTGTGCTGAGGTCGGGGGTTGCACGTGCAGCATGCAGACTGAGGCTCAGTCCTGGCCGAGATAGGGTCACCCCAATTTAGGGCTGTAGAGGTAAGGACCCTCATCTTAAACGAGCCACACACAGCCTTCCCACCTGTGTACTGATGTGGAGCATTACTTACATCCTTAGCCGCTGGGCAAGTGCCCCTTCTCATCGGGATGGGAGCGGCCGAGGGCCCCAGCATCTCTTCCTGGAGCAGGTTTAACTGCAGTGGTGAGCTGCTCCTAGAGTTCATGCTCAGGGACTCCTTGCTACGTGCATCCCATTTGTCCTCCTCTCTGTCCTGGCTTTTGACTGAACGAGGTGTTTCCAGGTTTGCAGCCACTTGGGATGCTGCAGGCAGCATTTCAGAAGCACCCAAGGCCCCATAGGGCGGTTGTGGGGAGAAGGCCGGCGACCAAGGAGGATGGATGGCAGGGGCGTGCAGGAGGATGGTCACAAAAGTGTCCAAGTAAGGGGCAGGCATTGCAGGAAGAGTGTGCAGGCCACTAGGCCAGGGTGGCGTGGGCAGGCTCGCAGGTATGGCTCCGCAGGCTTCAGTGCTCCCTGCTCCCAGGGAGGTCATGACTGAGAGGGGCGGGAGGTATGGGGCCGGGCTAGGAAGCATCACAGCAGTGCAGGGCAGTACCAGGCCCGAGGCCTGGGGAGCAGGACCTGCGGGAGGGCAGCAGGGCTGTGTGCCCTGGAACAGCCCTTGGCTGCAGGGACACACGCTGTTGTCCGAGCTGTTGTTGCCCAGTGGTGTGGGCAGCTTCTTACGCTTGTGCTTCCCTTTCTTGCATTCAGCGGGTCTGGTCTGCCTGGAGGCGGAAGCCCCTGAAAGGACAACAATGGAGGCACATGGTGGAGTACTAAAACTGCCAAAAGAAGACAATGCCACTTCCAGGTAACTGGAAGCCGACGCCAGGGGCACAAACCTTTGACCACGGTATTGGCTACAAGCTGCTCAAAAAAGGTAAATCCAACTTAGGGTGAAAATTAACCAGTTTATTTCAGACCTCTCAGTTCCTTATGAAAATTGTTTCCTCAGGCCCAGGATCTAATAAAGGCCTGCAATGAGCTGCTGCTGCTGTGAGTGAAGTGTTCTGGCCTCTGCTCCTCACAGGCACAAGCTCCCACCGTGTGTCGCTTTTCTTTCAGCACAGAAAAACTACCTGCACTAAATGTATTCATCCCTGGACGACTCAGTACAGCACCTGCCTGCACTACTCGAGGTACTGAGAGCCACGCAGCTGGCCCTAAGGCAGCAAGGGTGCTTGCCATGCCGCTAACAGAAGGGACGTGGACACAGTGCACTCTGTGTGTGGCGTTCCTGTCCCTGTTAGGACTGAAAGAGGATTCAACTGGGAGCGCACGCTCGTGCAGCCGCCAGGTGTGCGCCCTACCTTGTACACAGGGGCGCTCAGCTACGCCTCTGCTCTCCTGCAGAAGATAGCAGCTGTACTGGGAGGACAGGAGCCTCTCCCGGAAGCGATCCACGTAGTCCTGCTCCTCCTTCTGGGTGTGTGCTGACAGCGCAGCCGTCGTGAGCCCCGTACCCCCGAGCTCTCCTGAGGATAAAGCAGCCGGCTGCGTGCTAAGGGCCCAGGGCTCGCACACTAGGGTGGCATCTTCTGGCAGGGAGGAAAAAGACACACTCAATGATGGTTCCTACTGATTATTTACATTTACTTATCTTTAGTTTCAGTAAATTTTACAAGCACCATGACAACTGCTGGAATATAACAAATTCCACGAGCTTAGGACAAAACTTTTATCTTTCTTTACTTTTCTGATATGAACTTATCTATATGTTCTATAGTTGTAATTATATACATTAATTTCTTGCTTCTGTCGTAAATTTTCCAGATCCAGTTTCTCAAATGCTTTCTTTTACCTTCAGCACACCCTCCTCGCCCTATCACCTCCTTGCGCCCACTCACTCCCCACAGGAAGCCTGTTCCTGATACACAGGAACTCCTCATTTCCTTATGCTGGCATGCCCAGGCATGAAGTGCACTTGTGATCACAGTCCCCAGACAGATCTGTCACCAAATCACTATGTGGAATCGAAGGTCGAGTGCACATAAGAGTAAGAAAAGGAAGACTAGAATATTAAGTAATTATGTTTCATAGGAAGAGCGTCCCTTCTGTGGCTTCATATGCGTCAGCTGGTCCCATTGTCAAATAGCATAACTAAGGAATGCGGTCTAAAATCTGAAGCCGAGACATGACATTTCCAGCACCACCCCAGCCACAGAAGGGAAGAGGACTTATGCTCAGCAGGTCACAACCGGGGAGAGGGGAGGACGGTACCTGGCTCTGGGCGAGGGACGTGGACCAGGGTGCCACTGCAGCTGCACAGGCTTGCGTCTGAGCTCAGCACTGCAGGGGGCAGGCTCCGTGTGGTGCTGCCCTGGGCATCTACGCACTGGGCATTTGCTGGCACTTCTGGTGTAGGGATTGCTGGGGTCTGTGTGGTAGCTGGAGACGGGAGAAATGAAAGTAAAAAGAAAACTATTGACAAGAATGGGACATTAAAGTTGGTATGGAAGTCAATAGTTTACAGAGGTTGTTCACTCACAAATTAAAGCCCACTAGCCATAAAAAAGTAATGTTAAAGTAAGAATCTGTGAATATTATGAAATCACAGAAGATGGGGTGGAAAAGCTGAATTCTCTCGTGGGGAAGCCCTGCTGTCACCTTGCAAAGCCCAGGCAACACCTGTGCTGTGGTGCTGCCTGTCCTCCTCTGAGGATGAAGTTGTGTTTGTACACGAGATACACTTCCTTTTCAAGGCTGGGACACTACAGCTCTTCAGATACCTGTAGAAGAGAAGTGGAGTTCAGCTCCTGGCTGGGACTAGTCCTGTGTGGCCACCCACTTCCCTGCTTCTCTCTGCCCCTTCTGCTGGGGTACTCTGTGCTTTCTTCTTCACAGTCTGAGACCCCAGTGTGGGTCACCAGGCTCTAACATGCCTCAATATGGCCTTGAATTGGTCCTTCCACCTTACACCACATAACAGCCATGTGCTTAGGTGCTCTCGGCTCCCCCAGCTCCACAAGAAGGGGCATGTCTTGTGATTTTCTGCACCTTCCATACAGACCATGGGCTGGGGAGATAGCTCTATGGCACAGGTGCCTGCCTGGCAAGTGCAAGGTCATGAGTTCAAACTCTGGTCCCACTAAATAAATAAATAAATAAATAAATAAATAAATAAGCAAGCAAGCAAGCAACCAACCAACCATAGTGGCCGGTGCACTGCAAGCTACATGCAGTGAACATTCTCTAAACATCTACTAATTTACAGTATAAAATCAAGACCAAACAGCTCTTTAAATTACATGAAAGCTCCACATGTATGTATACTCTTGGGAAAAAACTACTGTTACAGTTTTGTCTCATACCTGATGACACTATCGATACAGTTGATCTGCTGGTAAGATGGGCTGTGCTGGTCTTTCCTCAAATCCTCATAGGACTTGGTGGATACATTTTTACTATTCAGCATCTGAGAGGAAAAGGCCCTGTGTTTACCTGAAAGCGAATCAAAGGATGAGCAATTAAAATACTCTGCATATAGCTAAGAAAGTATCAGCAAAATGACACCACAGTACTTTAGGACACGTACATTAACAGGCACATGCCTGTCACGTGGGAGCTCGGGTGGAGAAAGACACCCACAACGTGGAACGATGCGGACTCAGTAAGGCGCACAGCACATGGGTGGTCTAAGTTCTTGTACAATGAGGGAAGCACTTGTGTCAGCAAGGGCTATCAGGGACAACGTCAGGTAGCAGGCTGATGGGGACTTCCCGAGCCCAGCAGACGCCAACTCACTCTGGTCCATGCACTTATACTGGAGGCTACACTATTACCCACCAGCAAACACCTAGCAAGGGATGATCCTTAACAGCATGCAGAACCAGATGACAAGACTCCGCGCATGACTCCTATACTGGGAAGCACATGGTGTTATTTTAGTGCAATCTGTGGTGACACTGGCATTGT
This sequence comes from Myocastor coypus, assembly GCA_004027025.1. Taxonomy (NCBI): domain Eukaryota; kingdom Metazoa; phylum Chordata; class Mammalia; order Rodentia; family Myocastoridae; genus Myocastor; species Myocastor coypus. Next base: position 96,926 of record PVJA010001350.1, read on the forward strand.
CCTTTACTTGCACTATCCAATTTGGTAGCCGCTACCACCACACAGCTATTAAGTACTTGAAATATAGCTGGAGCAACTGAAGAAGAAAAATACTCTCACTATATTTGTATTCAAGCTGATTGATTTTTCTGTATTTAGGACAAGGTCTACAGGGTCTACAGGTTCTCACAATGTAGATCGGACTTGTAGTCATTCTCCTGTTTTCAGCCTCCCAAGTGCTGTGATTTTAGGTGCATGCACCACACCCAGTCTCAATCCCATCTCAGGGTACCCCGGGGGCAGGAGTGGCATGGCTTGCCAGGGATCAAACCCGGGCCGCTGCACTCTGCACTAAGGCGCACTTTAGTTCAGTGAGCTATCAGGCTGACCTCTGTATTTAATCTGATTTGAATTGCCAAGTACAGTTACCAGCAGTCATTGCTGTCACTGGTATAGACAAGAAAAAAGGCCCCTAGGCTCTGGCACCAGACACTTTAAAACTCCTTTGAAAGAAGGAGCCAGAAAGGGAGACAGAGGAACCGCCAGGGATCTAACTGAGAAAACCCTGCCAAGTACAGGCACCTAGGAATGGAGCCACTCTGGAGAGAGTGGCTGTCAGATGTAGCGAGAGGAATCTGTGTCCCTACCTGCACCTCAGCCATTTTGGACTCAGAGCCCCTCCCTGAGGGAGGGAAACAATCCCTGTGTCTCTCATGGGCACGTGTCAGCAAGGGTCAGTGGCCCAGGACCGCCAGTAGGCCAGCGCCCTCTGAGCCTTTTGGGTCAGCACTGGGCCGTCCTGTATCACAGGGCCTATGTCACCCACCTCACGTCACCTGAGGGAACCTGGTGGTGTCAGACCCGTGGGGTTTTCTAGATACACCTATCCTGGCTTTCTGGATGGCAAGAGGACATGCGCTGTAGTATTTCCCTGCTTTCAAAGTCGCTGTGGTTTCCACTAGAGCCCAGACAGATGGCTGTGCAAGTACTCCAGGTGCTATTGACATTAATGCAGCTTTCTGCTGGCTTACATTACCATGACCTATTTTTCAAACCTTCTGTCTTTAGCCTGTTTTTATTTTTAAAATGGGTTCTTACAGACACCACGACCTGGAAGGTGAGAAAGACTACTCTGCAGTAAAACGTCGAGGTCAGAATGCAAAACAGTAACGCTACCAACGAGATTCTGCATCAAAGCCAGAGAGGATAGAACCATCTGGACTACATAATGAGGAAAACATGTGGAAGTTTTAATTTTAAGACTCCCAAGAGAATCTTCTCTGCTGGGGTGCAGGATAATGGTATTTAATTTTATTTATTTATTTTTTTTTTAAAAAAATTTATTTGTTTTTTTTGATAATGGTATTTAAGACAGATAAATTCTTTCACGCTGAAGGAATCTGGTAGTTTCAAGGGACAAAAACCTTGTATTTCTTTTTTTTTTAAAGAATTATTTATTTATTTATTTTTCCTTGTTTCAGAACTTTTGTTTGTTTATTTATTTATTTTTATGGCCAGCTCAGCCTGCCCTGAGGGCAGGGCTGGCGCAGCATGTGGTGCCCGGGATCAAACTGCGGTCCCTGAAGCCGCCCAAGCTTTCCTAAGCAGGCGCTTTAGACCACTGAGCCATCCTGCTGGGCCCTGTATTTCTTTTTTTTTTTGAGACAGGTCTCACTATGTAGTGCAGGCTGGCCTGGAACTCACTGCTGTAGTCCTTGAGCTCAGGGTGATCCTCCTGCCTCAGCCTCTCAAGGGCTAGGGTTTCAGGTATACAGCATAGTGCCCAGGCAATTTAATTCCCATCCTGGCCCTATGTCTAACAGGAGAATGGAGTAACAAACTTCCTACCAAGGTGAAAAGGAGAAACTGAAGAAAGGAGAATTAAGCTGTTCCACCTCGTCTTCTGTGATTTTAGGAGGTTGGCGACCAAAGGAGGGGACTTGGAGGAGTCCCGTGGTCTGTATGTACATGGCCCTCTACGAGTCATGGTTTGAAATTTAACCCCAGTGGGACAGTGGTAAGAGACAGTGTCCTTGGGAAGTGATTAAGCCACAAAGGCACAGCACTGGCACTTCTTTCTTAAGAAAGGTCTCACTACGCAGCCCAGGCTAGCTTTCAGCTTGCAGGCATCCTCTTCACTTGGCCTCCTGAGTGCTGGGGTGACAGGCATGTGCCACCACACCCAGCCCTTATACTTGGCATTAGTGACTTTAAAGAGCTACAGGCTGGTACTGAGGTGTGTGCCCTTACTACTCAGCTAGGAGGCTGAGACAGGAGGAAGGCAAGGCCAAGCCCAGTGTGGGCAGCTTCGTGAGACCTTGCTTCAGTGTGAAATACAGAAAGTGCGAGGGATATGGTTTGGAGAGAAGGTCCACAGTTTGAGCCCCAGATACACACGCATGCACATACATATGCACGCACACACGCATGCACGCACGCTCTCCCACCCCCAAGTCTGCACAATAAAAGAAGTTCTATCTCCAGAAAGAAAGGGGGACTGCGAGGAAGCTTGCTTGGTCCCTTTGTGCCTCTCCATCCTGCTACCATGTGGGGACACAGCAGCTCTGCTCTTGCAGGACACAATGCCCAAGGCCCTGACATCCCAGAAGAGACACGGGCCTCCCTAGAGGTGGCCACTACACCTTGACCTTGGGTCCTAGCCTCTAGCACAAGGAACAATCAACTCTTATTGTCTGTGAATTTCAGTCTCAGGAATTAGAAGCTTACTGTGACAAAGATGGCTACCAGTGACATCACCTCGGGGAATGCATGGGATTTGTTAGGGTAAGTTGTGTCAGGCCTTGAAAAGCACAGCTACTACCACTGTTACTAACTACAGTTGGTACTGGCCTCTGCAAAAAATAAGGTCTGGCCAAATAGCTCAGCAGATTAAACCACCTGCTTAGGCAGATAGTGGCCAGGGTTCGATCCCCGGGGTGTCATGCTGGTCCCACCCCTGGGGTGCTCTGAGATGGATTGAGACTGAGTGTGGTGGCACATGCCTATAATCCCAGGTCTTGCAAGGCTGAACACAGGCAGATCACTATGTGTCCTATCTGTGCAGTGAGACCCTGTACTAAAACACAAAGAAGAAAACTGTCATCTCTCCTGTGTACTTCCCACAAGACAGAGACCAATCACAACAACTGAGTTTCCCAAAACTGTATTAACTGTTTAATGGAGGAAATGGTTAAAATAATGGGCAGCAGGTTGGCAGGCAAAGTTAGTTAAACTCAAAAGTAAATCTAATCTGAATGGAAAGCCAAGCTTTCTACCAAGGTGAAAAGAGAAACTGTGTTATATTATAAAATTCCATGCTATATAATAGAATTCCATGTTACAGAACTTTGTTCTGCAATATATCAGGTTAGCTTTGCAAAATAATCCACTTTAAAAAAAAATTAATAAAAGCCAGGCGTGGTGGCACATGCCTGTGATCCCAGCACTTGGGAGGCTGAGGCAGGAGGATCAGTGCAAGTTTGAGACCAGCCTGGGCTATAAAAGTGAGCTCAAGGCCAGTTTGAACTGCATAGCGAGACCCTGTCTCAAAAAGGCAAAAAAAAAAAAAAAAAAAGTAATAATAATAATGCCACTTTGTTGGGCACGCTAGCATATGCAGGTAATACCAGCACCAAGGGAGGCTGAGGCTAAAAGACGGTAAGTTGGAGGTACCTTAACCTGTCTCAAAAAATAGATATAGCTCAGTAGCCCCCTGGGTTGCATAGCCAGTACTACATAGCCACAAAAAAGCTGCTCAGTAGAGCTGATCCAACTCTTCTGGAATGGCCTTTACCTCACATTTGGATAAGCACGCCTCAAGAAAAAAAAGGACTGACATTTTTTCAACCTTCTCTATTTGTTTGAAATGAAAAAGAGATTGTTGCTTTAACATGTATCATTACCTGAAATGTATTCTAAAATTGACTCTTGGCTTACACATAGCTAGCTAGGAAAGAAAATCCATGAACTGACTGGTATCACCACAAAGGTTCTTTCTTCAATAAAATCACATTGTAATTACACTCTAATACCACTCAGCTATCAAAGTAACATCCACTGCTGTTGCCCTAACATCCCTAGCACTGTTTGGTCAAATCAAAGAAGACGCAAAGCAGCCATGGAGGCCTGGGCCTCTCACCCAAGTTTGCACAGTGGATGTGGGACCAGACCTCACCACGGCCGACTCACCCCTGCCCGACGGCTCTGCGCTTGCTTGCTTCGTCAGCCTGACTGGCGATCTGGCCATCGACTCAATGTACAGCTGTTGACCCAGATTCTTAATTTTGTTTACATTGGCATAGACTTGCTGCAAGGTCATCTTAGGGGAGTGAATAATAAAACAAGTTTCAAAAATGGTAGGAAACCTAGGGAGATAGCTCAATGGCATAAGCACCTGCCTGGCTAGTGCAAGGTCCTGAGTTCAATCCCAAGCAAAAGAAAAAAAAAAAGAAAAAAAAAAAAAAGGCAAGAACATGCACTGAAAGATTAAAAAATACTTTTAACTTCTGGTTCTCTAAAGAAATAGGATGAAAAATGAAACAATGCATCAGTTCGGCTTCTCACTGTGCCAAGTTCATTGATACACTTTAGGAATTCAGGAAGATGCCCATGTAGCCAGCATACAATTAACCCAAAGGGGCACAAAAACATTCCCAGAGGTCCCAGGCGCAGGACTGCACCAGCGCACAGGCCGAGCTCCCCCTCCCCCTGCCACGCACCGGCTCCTTGCGTGTGCTCTCCTCCACACAGTGCCCGCTGGACTCGCTGGACGAGGCCACGCTGACCTGTGGCTCCTGTGACTCGCTGCTACTTAGGCTGCAGTACCCGCTGGAGGTGCTTCCATGAACCGGCTGTGAGTAGAGAAGTGAAACTTGAATACTGGTTAGCAAAACTGTAGCAGCATGCACTCAGCATCTCTCCGCCCACCAGAACACAAGATGCAAACACGCCAGGTCCCAAAGCACACAGCTCCCCAGGTGTGGAGCCAACGCTCCTAATTCCAATGCTCAGGTCAATGACAATCCTCGATCACTTCCCAAGTCCCAAGGGCAAAATCTTGTTTTCTAGTCTTGGTGGTATTTTGGCACAACACATTACTTAGTGCCACAGTGTAATTTTTAAAGACATGAAAATAACCCAATAACACTAGTTCCTTGGGTTAAGAATTAATAGAATGGGGCCAGGGAGATAACTCAGTGGTCTAAGCACCTGCCTACATGCTATGCCAGCCACCAAGACTGGGCGTGGAGGTACATGCCTAAAATCCCAAGTGCTGCGGAGGCTGAAACAGGAGGCTCACTACAAGTCTAAGCTGCATGGTGAGACCTTGTACCAAATAAATAAATAAGATTTTTGAAAATTAAAAAGAATTGATAGAATGCACTATATACCATATTTTTTAATACCATATTTTTTCAATAATTTTAAGAGTTCATAAATTATAGAGATTTTATAAGACATTTTGAAAACCCCTGAGCAGTTACTCTGTGACATGTTCAGTTTTATTTAGTAGAAACAATCTTTGATAGAGTATTTCTTTTCAATATGTAATTTTTCCTACTTTTACCTTATAATAATAATTCTGAGACTCAATACCCCTCTCCTCTCCTGTTAACAGTTGGAATTATTAACAACTATGGAAGCCAAAGCCCAGAGGTTAAACAGAATGAAATGTTTGAACCAGAAGAATTCTCAGATAGAATTCTGTCCTATTTGGAAATGAATTCTTCCAAAAATATTGTGTGTATTTATATAAAATAAGGAACAAAAAAATAATTGAATTTCAATTAAACACAAAAAAAGAAAGACAAAAGATTTCTGAAGTGCAAAGGAGAAGATTTACCTCTGCTCAGTTTATTGTTCTGAGGTGACTTTACTGAGCCTGAGAGGTGACAGGAAACACAATTATGGGAATTTGGAATTTTTTAAAAAAGCTCTCACCTTACCTGCAAGAGAAGTTTTTGAATCTGGTCTTGTAATTCTAGTATGTCTTTTCCATTACTGTTCATCTTCTTAATTCTGGTAGCAAAAACATCCTCATTTAGTGGGCTCCTGGAAATGTGCGAAACAAAACAGAACAAAAGGCTGCGTCAAGCAATCTGAGGTTCATTCACGATGAAGCCCCATGGGACTCTACTAGACTAAATCTTTGCTTTTCTTTTTTTTTTTTTTCTTTCTTGTTTCAGAACTTTTGTTTATTTATTTATATTCACGGCCGGCTCAGCCTGCCCTTGATGGCAGGGCTGGTGCAGCATGTAGTGCCGGGGATCGAACCGCGGTCCCTGCAGCCACCCCCTAAGCAGGCGCTTTAGACCACTGAGCCATCCCGCCGGGCCCGAAATCTTTGCTTTTCAAGGCAACTCTTTGACTCCAAATATAGCAAATATGGAGGCAAAATTCTCTTCAAGGACATGCAGGAAATACAAAGAGAAATGAAGGCCTAGCGGGCCTTCACAGTTTCTCTGCATCGGCAGACCTTCTGCAGTCGCATCAGCACTACAAATGTGTCAGTGACAGCCTCCAAAACACCTTCAATAACGACTGGTTTCAAATTTGACACTAAAGCTAGGTAATTTTCTGTAGAAATCTTAAAACCCCAAGTATGCAGAACAGCATTTAATGACTGGTGCTCGCCCACAAACACAACTCTCAATCTCCCCTAGCTGTGCAAATGCAGCTGTCCCAACACTACCTTCAGTCACACTGGTACACAAATTCTGGAGCGTTTAGAATCTGCTACCCAAATATGGCAAATGGCAGACATACCAACAAAGGACAGCAAAGAAACTGACATGCATTGAGGACCTCCTTTTGGTGAGGACTGCACTAGTTTTTGTAACATAAAATAACACACTTGACACACTTCAAACATCCAAGGCAAGTGTGGCACAAGCACCAGCTCCTCACAGGAGCTGCAGCTTCTCCAGTCACCTGGGTGGGGCGCTGGGGGGTTAGGAACAGGAAGCCTGGCCTGCCCAGCCCACAGCCCTGCCTGGCCCTGCCTCTGGGGACCTCAACAGAGAACAATCCTGACTCAGCAGCCCCTGTGGGAGTCAGACTCAGCCCCTCTCTCAACCCTACTGCGGAGCAGTTGTCCCTGACATTTAAAGGAGGGCGGAGAAGACTGGCTTGGGGAGGGCACTTTTTGTTGAGCTACCTTAGCCCTGCAAAATAAAAAGTGAAGGTGAAAAGATCAGAGTAGCTAGGAACTGGTCCCAGCTCACAGCCAAGAAGCAGGACAGCAAGGAGCCAAGGTGCGCCTGACCCCGGAGCGCGCACTTTCATTTCCGTGATGCTGTCCTGCTGCCTCTCCTAACTCACTTTCAGTGACCTAGGACTGGAAACACTGCCCCAAAGATGGGAATGAGTATCAGAAAACTGCAGGACACTGGCAGTGTCATAAAAGCAGTCAGCAACAGCTCTGCAACTGGGGACTGTCACTTGAGGGCATATCCCCCATGACACTGTGGCAGCTGCCTACTGTTTCTGTGCCCTACAGCACCCCAACTGGAGTGGGAACCAATTAGAAAATTCTGCACTGCACAGGCATCTGGTGTGAGCTGCAGGTGCACCCGGCCTCCCTCACAAGTGGACACACTGGCACCTTACACAGCTGCCTGCCAGGTGCCTGGCCCTGCCTGCTTCCCACTGCCACACAAGCTCTCCACGGTTGGGTTTCTGTCTTGATTTCTTCACTCCTATACCTCCAGTGTCAAATAGTTCCTGGCCTATGCATCTGCCTAGTAAATACGTATTAAAAGAACACATGTGTAGCTCAGTGTGGTTGAACATTCCTGTAACCTCAGCACTTGGGAGGCCGAGGCAGGAGGACTGCTGAGAGTTGGAGGCCAGCCTAAGCTATTCAGCAAGACCCTGGCTCAGAAGGACAAAAAGGCATAAAAACAATGCGCTCATAAACGGTCAGCGGTCTAGAAACAAAAGGCCATCCGAGCCTGGTGCAGATGCTGCCTGCACACTGCACACTGCACGCCTCAACACCTCTCTTGTATCTCTGGGTTTTGTTTTTCAAGTGAAATTCTGAAATGAAAACAAAGTTCCTCTTCATGCCATCAGGTTCAGATATTCCTAGCTGTGAAAACTTCTATGAAATCACTCTATATTTTTAACTGCACTGATTAATCCGCAGGCAGTGGAGAGACACCACACAGTGGCAATAATGTGATGTGGCACTCAGGCTGCTGAGTACATAAAGGAAACTGGGAGGAAGAAGGTAAGTGGCCTTAGTCCTCTCTGCCCATTCACCATGCCACACCGTCCCCAACTCTAGCTGCACAGGATGGTACCATTTTTAAATTTACTATAAGTTCCATGAAGGTTAGAGAATGTTTTGTTTACCTTCTCAGTCTCAAGGTCTGACACACTGTCTTACCAGGAAAGCCAACCCACATATACTGGAAGGAATAAATGCATTAAAAATAATTTTATGGGGACCTGGTGGGATGGCTCAGTGGTCTAGAGCGCCTGCTTGGGGAAGCTTGGGTGGCTTTAGGGACCTCAGTTCGATCCCCGGCACCACATGCTGCTCCAGCCCTGCCCTCGGGGTGGGCTGAGCTGGCCATAAAAATGAGTGAATAAACAAACTTCTGAAACAAAAAAATAAATAAAATTTTTTTTAAAAATTAAAAAAAATAATTTTATGCCAGGCGTTGTGACATAAGCCTGTAATCCCAGCACTTGGGAGGCTGAGGCAGGAGAATCAGTGCGAGTTCGAGACCACCCTGGGCTACAAAAGTGAGCTCAAGGCCAGCCTGAACTGCATAATGAAACCCTGTCTCAAAAAGACAAAAAAAAAAAAAAAAAAAAAAAAAAAAAAAAAAAAAAAAAAAAAAAAAATTGTAAGCAAATGGACAATTATTGCATTATGAGAGATTAATATCTTCTTTTATATTCTCTCACATAACCATGGACACAGTGATGGAAAGAGTGAGGAAATCTTTTTTTTTTTCCTTGTTTCAGAACTTTTGTTTGTTTATTTATTTATTTTTATGGCTGGCATAGCATGTGGTGCCGGGGATCGAACCATGGTCCCTGCAGCCACCTAAGCTTTCCTAAGCAGGCGCTTTAGACCACTAAGCCATCCTGCCGGGCCCGAGTGGGGAAATCTTAAAAAATACAACTGTGTTTCACAGTATATTAGGTGGCTTCATACACACTCAAAGAGCTGCGAGGAAAATGGGGGAAATGTGGGCTCTGTGCCAAGCACTGCCTGGTACACAGGACAGTAATGCTTCAACAATCCCAGGGGGCAGCCTTGAAGGAAAACCCAATCTCGCAGGGCCCCCTGCATTCACGCTAAACAACTATCTGGCTCCATTTTTTTCCTGATGGGTTTTCCTGCTTGAGGTGGGGTGGGGGGAATGTCCTCCCTAACTGATATAAATAGCACCTACTTGGCAGTATTCTCATTTTATTAAGTTAGTTTTGTAGCACAAGGTAGGGTGGTGAGGAGCCCACTTCTTTTATTAAGTTTCCAGACCTGCCCTGCAAAGGCTGCAGCCTAGAATACAGAGACCTAAGGGCCACCAAGAGGCCTTTGCTCTTGAATATATACCATGCCTACTGTGCTATAAAGATGTGGAAAAATGTACTTTACAGGTAGTAAAATACATTTTACTATCATTCTCAATTTGATGTTTCCATTGTACAACAAAACCTAAAAATCATAATTTCTCAATCTAAGCATGATACCAAAGAAATAAGAATAACTTCTTAAAAATGCAAAATGAAAGAAATCAAAGAGAAATGAATAGACATTAGGGAAACCAACAGGTTAATTAAAAAGGACCAGCCGGGTGTGGTGGCGCACACCTGTAATCCCAGCACTGAGGAGGCTGAGGCAGGAGGATCGGTGCGAGTTCGAGACCAGCCTGGGGTACAAAAGTGAGCTGAAGGCCAGTCTGAACTGCATAACAAGACCCTGTCTCAAAAAGACAGAAAAAAAAAAGGACCAAAACCTCAAGGGCCCAGGAGGATGAGACTGGGTCGCAGGCTGGTTCTAGACCCACTGACATGATTCTGTCATGTGGACAGGAAACAGGGATACACAAGCTGCAGCAAACAGGCTGGCCAAAAGAAGGAAGAAGAAAACAGTACGTAATCTTAGAAGCAAAGGTGTAAAGGCTTACATGATTAAAGAGATCTTAAAAAAACGGAAAAAAAACCAGGCCGTGGTAGCAAAGGCCTGTCATCCCAACACTTAGGTGGCTGAGGCAGGAAGATCGGTGTGAGATCAAGACTAGCCTGGGCTACAAAAGTGAGCTCAAGGCCAGCATGTGCTGCACAGCAAGACCCTGTCTTAAAAAGACAAAAACAGAAAAGCAAAGAAAAAACAAAACAACAACAAAAACACACACAGAAAGAACATCTTTATAGTTCCCACAGAGAACCACAATTTATATTTTATTCCCCTCCATTCTTCCTTTCCCTACTATAGTTTGTATGTGTTAAATGTAATTATAACAAGAGATACAGGAAATTCTGCATGCTGCCTTTTATACCTAACATGTCAAAAATGCTTTAGGTTTCAGGTACAAAACTGGCAAAAATTTCATGGTCAGTAACACACTAAGCAAATACAGCCCATCTCACATGATGACTCTCTGAGCTACTTTAAGCCTGACATCATGGTTTTAGCCTTAAAGCCCTTGATGGCCAAACTTCAGGAAGCACTAAAGGAAAATCTATGCTTTTATTCAGCTTATCTGTTATTTGCTTCAAGGAGCAGTCAATAAACAAAGGATTCTTTGATAAAAACCATTTTCAGACATTAAAGGTGACCAACTCACGTTCGTACTTTATGCCGACCGATGATAAAAGCAACCTTGCGGCTCCAGGGGTTCACGAAGCTGGACCAGCTGGAATCCAGGATGACAAAGTCTCCGTTTTGAGCACAAAATCGAATGGGGGAGTGTTCAAAGGGAGGATGGCCCGCATACTTTAGGACTAAGAAAAACAACAGGACAAACACAGGCTTCACAGACCCTGATTACAAGGGTCCTCTTCTGTTATTTTTCCTTTAAAAACTTTTTAAGCCTTTTTAAAAATAAAGATTCCTAGAAATACAATAAAGGTGAATATGGTTACTGTATTTTTACTGGCAAACAAATTTCTTTTTCTTTGTTTTGAGGGGGGTACCAACCTCGGATCAAATTCAGGACCTCATGATTGCCAGGCAGGCGCCTATGCTGCTGAGCTATCTCATGGGCCCAAAATTTCTAATCACTACATCACCAGTTTATAAGAATGTTCACCGATGCACAAATATTAAACTGTTTTAATACCTTGTGATATGATGGGCAAAATTAGTCTCTCAGAAGCCATGACCCATTACTTCCTACCTGCGTGGTAAGGACAGCGTGATGCTGTTACCTACTTGCACACTTCCTGGCTCAATAAACATTCTTCGAATGGATAGTCTTCCAGCAGTTTTCCTTCTTGTTTCACAACTGTTTTTTGTGGCCAGCTCAGCCAGCCTCAGGGGTGGGACCAGGCATGGCATGCAGTACCAGGGCTGGAGCCATGGTCCCTGTGCTTGCCTAAGCAGGCACTTTAGACCACTGAGCTAGCTCGCTGGCTGTTCCATATCTTTCTGCACTACTGTATTTTGACTATCCAGATGAATGGCTTTCATTGTGGCAGTGTCACACATGTGCACAGCATAACTCAGAACGCTTTCACCTTCCCTCAGCTGTCCCTCTCTCCCTACTTCTACATTCTGAGGGGAATTTCAGGGTGTACAGTTTCACTATATCCCCCATTACCTGGCCCCTCCTGTTCCTTTATTTTTGTCTAGTAATAGTCTCTTTTCTATTCCCATGACATTATTTTCAGATTCCACATGAGGGGGACATGCAATCTACCCATTTTCTTGCAAATGACAAAAACCCCTTCACAGGTTCTCTGTTGTGTATGTGTCCAGTCTCTGTCCACTTGCCCACTGATGCCATCTATACTGGTTCTGTATCCTGGCCACTGTGAACTGTGCCATAGTCTGCATGGGTGTATGCAGGTCTCCCTGTGGCACGCCAACTTCAACTTCCTTGAGTTGACACCGGACAGACACTTGACCTGAATGGCACCTTTACTTTTAGTTTTTTAATTTCCATAGTTGCTGTACTAATGTACATTCTCTCCAGGAGTGCAGGAGGATTCTTTTCCCCTGAACCCTCACTAGCATTTTTTTTTTTCTTTCTTTTTTTTTTTTTTTTTCTTTGCGGAACCAGGGATCAAACTCAGGCTCTCGAGCTTGCCAGAAAATGCTTATTCTACTGAGCTATTTCCTCAGACCCCATTTTTGTATTCTTGATGAGAGCTACTGACTAGGGTGAGACTGAATCTCAACACAGTTTGTATTTCCCTAGTGACTAAGTTGGACCTTTTCATATACATAGTGGACATTTTGAGAAATTTGTTCATCTGCCCATTTATTCCCTGGTATTACAATTTTCCAGCCTTATTCATTTTGTTTCAGATCACTTCAGTGGTTTTGGTTCTTTTGTGTTTGGAAACTCATATTAGTTTTAGGGTTTTCTAGTTCTGCGGAGAATGTCACTGGCATTATGATGGAAATTGTGCTGAATCTATAGCTCACTTTTGCTAACTTGCCGTTTTAACAATGCTAATTCTTTCAATCCATGAACTTGGAAGGCCTTTCCATTTTCTATGCTAATGTTTTTCTCCAATATTCTGAAATTTTCACTGTGCAGGACTTTCACCTCCCTGGTTAGACTGATCTGTTGTATCTCTCTCCTCTTCCTCTGTTCCTCTTCCTTCTCTAGGCTGCTAGGAATAGAATTACTTCTTTCTTTCTCAGCTGGTCCATTATTGCATAGAGAAGCTTTGCATTTTTTAATACTGATTTTATATCCTACTACTCTGTTGAATTTATCAGCTCTGAAAGTCTTTCAGAAGGGTTTTAGTCCTCAAACTACAGACCACATTAGCTGCAAGTAAAGATAATTGGTCTTTCTTATTTGTATCCTTTTTATTTCTTCTTCTCCCTGATTGCTCTAAAACTTCAAGACTATATTGAAGTACTGAGAGTGGACACTCTTGCCATTAAACTAATGCTGGGTGTGACTTTGCTGGACATAGCTTTAATATACTGAGACTGCTCTTCACTGGCCACCAAGATTCTTTCAGGCTTTTATAACTGAGGGGTGCAGATTTTTCCCAAAAGCTCTTCTGCAGCAAGTGAAGAGTCATGTCACTCTCCTTGGTTACACAGATGCAGTGTGTCTACTGACCCAGCTCTGCATCACTGTTTCGAAGCCAACTTGACCAAGGCATATGATGTTTCTGTTGTTGAACTGTTTGCTTGTATCTTATTATGGATTTCTGTACCTGTGTGCACCATGGTTACTGGTTTATGCTTGTTTTGGGTGTGTCCTTGTCTGCTTGATATCTGTGTGATATTCACTTTGACCCCGTTTCTTTCTTTTCTATTTCACAGAGCACTGATGTCAGTTCTTTTGCATTGCTTGTTACTGATCTGTTTGAGTTGTTAAAATCCTCTTACTTCAGTTTTGGTAGGTCATGTGTCTAGGAACATATCTGCTTCTTCTAATTTTTCCAATTTATTTTATTTTATTTATTTATTATTTTCTTGTTTCAGAACCTTTGTTTGTTTATTCACTCATTTTTATGGCCGGCTCAGCCCGCCCCGAGGGCAGGGATGGCGCAGCATGTGGTGCCGGGGATCGAACCACAGTCCCTGAAGCCGCCCGAGCTTTCCCAAGCAGGCGCTTCAGACCACTGAGCCATCCTGCTGGGCCCCAATTTTTCCAATTTCTTAGAATACAGGTTTCCAAAGTAGTTCCTAAAAACCCTCTGGATTTTGGCGCTGTCAGTGTCTGTTGAAACACCCTCCCTCTCACCTCCGACTGTACTGATTTAGCTCTTCCCTTTTCTTTGGCTAGGTTGGCTAACAGGATCATAAACGTGTTTGCGTTTTAAAAACTAACTTTTTGCTTCATTAACCCTGTGTATTGTTCCCTTAGTCTATCTTACTAATTCCAACTCTCATTTTTAGAATTTTTTCCTTTTTTTTTTTTTAGTATACTATGGCTGGCTCAGCCTGCCCCGGAAGTGGGATTGGCACAGCAGGTGGTGCCAGTGATTGAACTGCAGTCTCTGCAGTTGCCTAAGCTTGCCTAAGCAAGCTCTTTAGACCACTGAGCCATCTCGCCTAGGGTTGGTTTTGGTTTGTTTTTTTTATAAGACTTTCAAATGGATTATTATTTATTTGAGATCTAATTTTTTAAAATATAGGCACTTATAGCTATAATTTTCTCTTAGAATTGCCTCTGCTCTATCCTAAAGATTGCTATGGTGATTCCACTTCATTTTAGGAATGTTAAAATTTTCTGATTTCTTTTTATATATTTAGTACAGGGTCTACAAGGTCTCACTACACAGATCAGACTTGTAGCGATCCTCCTGTTTTCAGCCTCCCAAGAGCTGGAATTCCAGGCATGCACCACCATGGCCAGGGATTAAACCCTGGTCCTTGTGTCTGCCTAAGTAGGCGCTTTAATCCACTGAGCTATCTGGCCAGCCCTTTCCTCCAATTTCAGTAATCATTCAGAAGTATATTATTTCATCTCTGTATATTTATATGGGTTCTGTGGTCTGTTGATTTCTGTTTTTACTTGCATTACATTACAAACTAATAAGAGGTAAGACATTATTTCAATTTTTTGTGTTTGTTAAAGTTTGCTTTTTGGCCTAGAATATGGTCTGGTTTCAGGGAACAAACATGAGCTGCTGAGAATGTGTATTCTGTAGGGGCTTCACATGTAGACACCAATTAAGTCTATGTGACTGGGGGAGCTTAACTCTGACATTTCTTCACTGATTTTTTGTTTGTTTGGGTTACCTATCGGTGACACAGGAGTACTCAAGTCATGCAGTATTAGTGCGTTGAGTCCTGTGTGTCCACTTACGTCAAGCACACCGTGTGGGACATTTTATGTATCTACACTGGACTTATCTGCTTGGAAATTGTTGCCTTTACCAATATGTGGTGGCTCTTGACCACTGACTGTCTTTCACTTTCAGTCTGTATATGTCTTTACTTGAGGCATTTATTTTACTTATCTTTTAAAAGTCTATTTTATTTATTTATTTATTTATTTATTTTTCTTGTTTCAGAACCTTTGTTTGTTTATTCACTCATTTTTATGGCTGGCTCAGCCTGCCCCGATGGCAGGGCTGGCGCAGCATGTGGTGCCGGGGATCAAACCGCGGTCCCTAAAGCTTCCCAAGCTTTCCCAAGCAGGCGCTTTAGACCACTGAGCCATCCCGCCGGGCCCGTAAAAGTCTATTTTAAATCATTTATTTATTTGGAACAAGGTCTTGTTAAGTAGCTCAGACGTGTAGTGATCCTCTTCTCTCAGCCTCCCCAGTGCTGGGATCACAGGCATGTACCATAATGGTCAGCTCAGTTTTGGTGGCCAGCACCATATGTGTCCATGTGGTAGTAGGGCTTGAACCTAGGTCCTGTGCTTGTCAGGCAGGCGCTTACCAGACTAAGGTGTTTCTTTTTTTCTTTTTTGTGTATTTGGTTGTTGCAGGATCTCACTACACAGCTTGGACTCATGGTGATCTTCCTGTTTTCGGCCTCCCCAGTGCTGGGATTACAGGTGTGCACCACCACATACAGACTCCGGCTGGCTCAGCACACACAGGGGGAAGGGTGGTGCGGCATGTGGTGCCAGGGATCAACCCACAGTCCCTGTGCTTGCCCAAGCAGGTGTGTTAGTTCATCACCCCCCAGCTATTTCCTTAACACAGTGAAGAACTGGATCTTGTTTTTAACTCAACCTGCTAGTATGTCTTTTCATTAGAAAATTTAGACATTTACATTTAGAATTACATTTAGAAGTATAACAGAAAGGCACAGAGAGCCTTTCTAATATTTGACTCCTAATTCTCAACAGCTTGTCTATCTTTCCTCTTTCCTGTGTAGGATTCCTTTCAGTATCTTCTGCAATGTGTCCTTGGTGATCAGTTATTTTTTTAAAGTTTATCCTTATCTTGGAAGGTTTTTAGTAATCTTTCAATTTTTAAGGATAGCTCTGCTGGATACGGTGAGCTAGGTGGGCAGTTACTTTAGCTCAGGCTTGAAATTCATCGTTCCATGCTCTGCTGGCTCCTAGTTTCCACACAGCAGCCTTGCTGCATTCTGCCGAGTCTCCCTCTGTACGTGGTTCGGTGTTCACTCCTGCAGCTCTCCAGATGCCCACCTTGTTCTGTATTCCTGCCATTTTAACTGTAATGCGATACAGAGAGGCTTTTCTCTGGTTTGGAGTTCTAAGGGCCCCTATAGCTAGATGTATGTATCTACCTCAAGATTTAGAAATTTAGACCCCAACTCAGTGGCCAGCTCAGTGTGCCCAAAGGTGAGGCTGGCATGGTACGTGGTGTGATGGGTCAAACCCCAGGCCCTGCACTTGCCTAGGCAAGTACTTAGTCCACTGAGCTACTTTGCTGGCCTTTATTATTTCATTAAACAGATCCTTTATGCCACTCATTGGAACTCCAGTGCCCTTTTATGCCAAGAATATGTAAGCCTGGTTTTTAGTAGCATCCCAGAGTTCTTGGATGTTGTGTTCAGTTTTAGCCCTTCAGAAAAAAATTTAGCAGCCACAATATATTATTTATCTGATTAAAGACTAAACTTTAGAGAGCAATAAATTGGAAAAATTGGAACAAATTAGAGGCAATAAAAGCTCCCATCAAGGGGGAAGCTGTACCTTTTTGGTGTATGGCAACCATCAGAGGACGGTCTTCTGGGTGCACATACATTAGGATTGATGTGCCAGTCAGATCCTGAGGTAGGTAGCCCAGCAAAGGCACTGCTCTGGAACAGACACACAACATAGGAAGTGCACATGTTCATCAAGTAATTTTTAAGAATACTTTTTTGGCCTGGCAATGTAGCTCAACACTCATTATGCTGCCATTTACTTGCTCACACACATCAAAACACTGACGAAATTCTCCATCAAAACACGTGCCATAAAGGACAAACAAGTCATGTGTACTAAAGGGGATCCATCCTGACAACAATGTTAATAAAATAAACACACATGCTCCAGCATCCCGCCTGGTCTCTCACACAAGAAACCTAAAGGAAAGGTAAGGAGCAGAATGAAAGACAGGAAATGGGAAGTAGGAGCTAGATTGTTCTCAAAGGGGAAGGGGACGAGAAAGACAGGGAGGGCAGGGAAGGAGACCAATGACAGAGTGAAGATGTGCCACAAACCCGCACCAGCTCCACAAGCAGAATGCAAACATTCTGTATTGTACACAGACTAGTAAAAGTTTTTAAAATGAAAAAGAAACTTCTATGCTCATGAAAGCATTTAGCAAAACAATTTAAGGGCCTGCCTTGTGCAGAAATGTTTACAGAATCTAACAAATCATGGTGATGATCTCACATTTTGGACCAAAATCCAGGGAACAAGTGAAATAGCAGATGCAAAGGTTGCTATAGGCTTATTAAGTCAAATCTCTAGAGGTGAGACTGCAAGTCTACTTTCCTGTAAGTTCTTCAGAAAAGCTTGATATACTCCATCACGTTGCTGTTTATAAAATCTATGCTAATAACACTAAGTACCTAAAGAAAGCTACACATTATTATAATATTCTTCCAGTTTGGCTCTCAAGGGTCCCCAAGGCCCACATATTGAGTGCCCAATCCCCAGCCCACAGTGTTATTTTTAAATAAATTCATATTCCTACACTATTTTTTAAAAATAAAAATTAATGCCTATTTTTTTTTTTTTTTTTTTTTTTTTGTCTTTTTGAGTCAGGGTCTCAGTATGCAGTTCAGGCTGGCCTTGAGCTCACTTTTGTAGCCCAGGCTGGTCTCGAACTCTCACCGATCCTCCTGCCTCAGCCTCCCAAGTGCTGGGATTACAGGCGTGTGCCACCATGCCCAGCCTTAATGCCTATTAAGATCGAGATTTTTGACATTTTTGCATTACATTTATGTGTGGTACAATGTCCTGTTTCCCAGAATTAAGTTTCATGAGTAAGCAAAATTTTAAAATAAATGTGGGGGCAAAAGGCAGATACTGATGTGATATTAAAGCTCACTTTTTCTACATACATTAAAACGGCAATAAGTAGTAACTGCTCCCTACCTACCACGATTCTTTGAATAGCAAAACCTATTTAACAGCCCCCTCAAAAAAGGAGGACTGACACTCAGAATAAACAGAAATTTTCAAGCCAGCTTAACATCCAAAATACTCTGCAAGACAGGCAGAAACCCTGCTCTTTTCTCGACACTTTTGACTAATAAAAATCCCATCATAAATTGATATAAGGAACACCTGGTAAAAGCTCATAACAGCAATTCTGAGCACAACCAGATACACTACAGATGTTCCTGGCAACCTGGCTCCTCTTCTGTGGGATGGGAAGGACACGACCAGAGCTGCCTGCAGCAGTGTTATAAAATATCTTGTAAACAATTTTTAGGAATCTAACATGTAAAATATTTTTACCAGAAATTTAAGGGGCTGGGGAGATAGCTCTGTGGCACAAGTGCCTGCCAGGCAAGTGTAAGGTCGTGAGTTTGATCCTTGGTCCCACAATACAAAAAAAAAAAAAAAAAATTCAAGACAACACTAATTCTAAGGTAGTCTAACAAAGACCCAAAAAGCTAGTGAGTACATTTATTATATAATGTACAAAGGTATGTAACTTTTTTGTATTTTTACATATTGTCAGAAATGAATTTCTTTCGGGGTTAAAGAAATACTTACCAGGGCCCGGCAGGATGGCTCAGTGGCCTAAAGCTCCTGCTTAAGAAAGCTTAGGTGGCTGCACGGGCCGCGGTTCAATCCCCAGCACCACATGCTGCACCAGCCCTGCCCTCAGGGCAGGCTGAGCCGGCCATAAAAATAAACAAACAAACAAAAGTTCTGAAACAAGAAAAAAAATAAAAAAATAAAGAAATACTTACCTTTCATCTACTTCAAGAAAAACACATCCTGGAGTATGTGTTGTGGTAAAAATTCTTTTGTTTGCTGGGATTCGAGGAGCTATATGTGTATATAAAAAAAATGGAAATATTTAAAGGCGTAATTAATCGTGCACTTAAACATATAAAAAGAATCACATCTTTATAGGAAATGCTAGAGAATCATTTTGGGGCTGGATCTTCCAGCAGCTGAGGCAACAGTTAATGGTTAAAGACTGTCATGATTAGCTACACTTTACTCAGCTCAAGATGTGAGGCCCAATAAAGCTAATCCCAGCAGAGACCCAAGTGCGTGGATGCTGAACAGCTGGCTTCCTTGCTGCAGACACTCTGATGGCGAAAACAGCGGTGCTCCTTTGTGGCCACACTAAGCACACAAATGAAAGGACCCAATGCGCTACCCACATGGACGCCCTTCGGCTGCGTGAGCCAGCTTGCCGGCCAGTTCTGCTCTAAGTTAAAAATGCACAGAGCTTAGGAGCTATGCAGGAAACTCAAGCAAGCTTCCTGTTCTTGCACCACAGCCAGGAGGCCTCATATTCCCATCTGACTGCTGGCATTTGGGTCTTGGCTAAATACAGTCATTCTAGCTTACCTTCATAGCCAGAGTGTATCTTTTCTACCAGCGCTAGACAGCAAGGTTCCAATCCTGGGAGGGCCCAGCTGTGCACATGAACCAGATAGGGGATGATCCGAAACGGGGCGTAGTACTTCTGCTCTCCATGTCCACCTCTGCTGAGAGATCGAAGATGGCCAGTGCTCGCCCTGCTGCCCTCTGCTTGCCTGCTGGGAAACAGGCTGGGGACACTTCATGGGCAATTCCCAAGATAGACTTCCAGATGAACACATTTAAACGTACTTGTCTTCCCCAAGAGTTTAAAAGTTTAGCACCTGAGGACTATTCCCTCTTGGAGTTCAGATCCTCGACTTGTGCCTCTGTCCTCTTTCCAGCCAAGGATTTGGGGCTACAAATTCCAAGGAGGCCTCAGCACTGTGGGTGCCAGCCTGGGGCTCCCATCTGCTTCTCTCACCTCTCTTCCACCCCTCCACTTCCATACTTTTGCTCCTCCTCCACGCGTGTGGAGAGTGCATCTCCCAAGCTCGCCTGTAAACATTCTCACCAGCATTTCCTGGCTTCTCTCTTCCTAAGGCTTCTCCAGGCCCGTCGGATCTGAGGGCTCCAAGTCCATCTACACACTGCTGACTTGCATGCTTAGCTCTGGCCTGGAGGGTGCTGTGATCTCGCTGCTCCCCGAGTCTCAGCTTCCACCTCAAGCTTCTCCTCACACACATGCTCTTGCTGCCTTTATCCAGAAGCTTCTCCTATCACTCTGTCCACCACGATACACAACTCTAGCCCAAATCCTGATGTTCTCTGACTGTGGTTTTTCATTTCCCACTCTTAAAACAAATCCAAACTATCCTAACCCTTCCACATCATGGCCTCCGAGACCTGGGTCTGTATCTCTTCACCTGCTCTGCAGGGCCCTCTCTGCCCTGCTGCTCTACAGAATCTTGCAACACCACAGCCAGTGTGACTGACCCCTTATAATGCACTTTCTGCTTCCTTTCTGAAAAAGAAGCCTAAGTCTGTCCACTGAGACTTCCTAGAAGTAGGGACCACCCCGCAGTAGTATCAACCATTCCTACTACACAGATTTGGCCCCTGAATATTAATATCATTTCCCATGACCAGAAATGAGGTTCTGGAGAAATGCTCTTCTCCACATCTGTGGCAAGAAATGTTTCAGCTGTCTGGGGCACCACACACCTGCTACAAGAGAGGCCACTAGAGACCATAGGAAAATCTTACAGGGACACAGTAGTCACTCTAAAGGGATCCCACTGGCCAAAGATGGGGCCCAGTGAGCAGGACAGAGGTGAATGGGAACTTTATCTTTTGGAAACTTATTTTGAGACCAAAGGGGAAAGCAGTTGGGCACACAAGATCTACTTCAGACAACTTGGGAGAACAAAGGAACTGGTGGTAGTAGAGACAGCAGCAGACTGGCACGTTTTAAAGCAGAATGATTAGAATACACTGGTTCCTGGTTCAATTTTGTGTACTTGCATGTCACACTAGAAAATTCAAGGAAGAGTGTTTTGATACAGAACAATCAACCCAAACAAAGTACTTTCCTCAGAAGGCTTGTGTGGCTCCCTCCCTTGCCTCCTTCGGGTCTGGCTACAATCAGGTTTCCCTGATCTCTCACTGTGTTTCAGATGCTCCAAAACACATGTGGAAATTAACTGCCAGTGCTGTTATACTGAGGGGCTGCAACCCATTAAGAGGTTTGGGTCATGGGGACTCAGCCTCATGAGGGACTGGAAGCTCTGCTGAGCGCTGGGTTTTGCGTCTGGCTCCCCACACATACTACAGTGCCTTTAGTCATGCAGCCCCACTAGAAGCCCAGCAAATTCTGGCAACATGTGGCTTGTCTTCCAGAACCAAAAGCCAAGATATACCTCTTGGGGATGGGTGTGGTGGTGCATACCTGCCACTCCAGCGCTTGGGAGGCTAAGGCAGAAGGACAGCTGCCAAGTTTGAGGCTAGCCTCAGCTACACAGTGAGTTCAAGGCCTACTTGAACTACATAGTTAAGAACTTCTCTCAAAAAATAAAAACAAAACAAAACAACACCAAAGCAAACCCCTAATACACTTCTCTTTTATAAATCACCCAGTCTCCAACTCTATTATAGCAACACAAAGGACTAAAACAAGCTTGAACATGCAGCAACCCTCGCTGCAGCCCAGAACCCTCTGCCTCTGTTCATTGTCGATGTGGAACACATAGTGGTAGACATGTATGCTTATGTTACTGCTCGCTTCACCTAGGTGTTTGCGTGCAAATGAGAGCAAGAGCCGTGGCTCAGTCCCAGTACTGTAACAGTGTCTGGCTGGTTAGGGTTAGGGTTAGGACCTCACAGCACTGATTACTACCACAGACGCACCCAGGCCCTGTTCCGAGGGCTTTGTACACAGTGCTCATGTGATTCACCGGCAGGCTCCCACCGCACACCTTCCTGGGGGGGGCCTCTCGCTTGTGTCCAGGCACTACTCGCTCACATCTCCCTAATGTTGTGGAAGATCTGACTCCTCCATTATGAATGTTCTCTCTCTCTCTTTTTTTTTTTGTTTGTTTTGTTTTTTATGGCTGGCTCAGCCTGCCCTGGGGGTGGGGCTGGCACAGTATGTGGTGGCGGGAATTAAACCGTGGTCCCTGCAGTTGCCTAAGATTTCCTAAGCAAGCACTTTAGACCACTGAGCCATCTTGCTGGCTCTGAACATTTTCTCTTAACTAAATGCAGCACCTAGGGCAGTCAGCAGCTTCAGTAGGGTGATAAGAACAATGGCACTGCCATGTAAGATATCCTTTTTCTTTTTATTGTGCAAATACTAGCATATTATAGTAAATTTAGAAGATGTGAAAGATTGGCAAATGGAAATATCCATACTAATGATGTTTAGACAAATGTCTGCATCTTGTACTCTGAACAATCATGATGAAGACCACATTATGCAGTGTATTAACTATTGTAAAAAAAAGAAAATAAATTAAAAAAACAGGGCTGGCGAGATAGCTCAGTGGTCTAAAGTGTCTGCTTAGTCAAGTTTAGGCAACCATAGGAACCACATGCTGTGCCAGCCCCACCCCCAGGGTGAGCTGAGCCGGCCATAATATAAAGTTTGTTAAAAAACAAAACCCAAAGATGAATGGCAAATCCTTACAAACTCAGCACCTGACACAGTTATTCTAATTAACTGTCTCTGGATCTTTAAAACCCTTCTTTAGTACAAATCTTTTGCTTTCTTGAAAATTATTAACAAGTGGCAGAGAGGAGAAAAAATATATCCAGGGAGTCTCAGGGTTCTGGCATGCCACAGGGCCAAGAATCCCCTGTCTTTTTTCCTATTGCATTATCTGGTCTTCTCATGAGTTTGTTTCTCCTCAACTCAAACAAAAATTTCTTGGGACAAGAACAAGTATATTTTCCAATCCACAGGAGAATCTAGCTGAATACAAAAGACTTACAGTATGTGCTAAATATAAATTGCAGTGTCACGCACACTGCTGAGCTCCCAAGCCCCTTTACTTACTGGATCCTGCAGAAAAAGGATTTCACTGGAGCACACTCATACTGTGATGCTAGAAAAAGAGAAAACATGTCATTCTCTCCTTCCTCGGACAGCTCTTCCTCAGCAAAGCAAACCTGCACTACCAAGCCAAACTCAAGTGACACCTTGACTAAGAGTCACCTCACAGCAGGACGACCCCCATCCTGTTTTGAGGATTTCTCTGGTCCCAGCAGCCTTTAAGTAACACAGGGCCCAGGACTTGCCTCTTCCCCTTAAGGTCTCTCAGGCCCTCCTGGTAGCTGTTAACTGACCATGTTCACTATCTCAAAGGCGGCTTCGATCGTCCCTCGATGCAAGTGCCCTATTCCACTGTAATGACTGGACATTTTGGAGTAACTGGAAATTTAGACTACTTCAGTTTTTAGCTCTGTGATATATGAAGCTGATTTTTTTTTGTCTTTTTGAGACAGGGTCTTGTTATGCAGTTCAGGCTGGCCTTGAGCTCACTTTTGTAGCCCAAGCTGGTCTCAAACTCGCACCGATCCTCCTGCCTCAGCCTCCCGAGTGCTGGGATTACAGGCGTGCGCCACCACGCCCGGCTGAAGCTGATTTTTAAAAAAAAAAAAAAAATTATTTATTTTCTGTATTTTAGGGAAGGGTCTACAGGGTATTCAGGGTCTCACTATTAGATTGGACTTGTAGTGACCTGCCTGTTTACAACCTCCCAAGAGCTGGGATTACAGGCACACGCGGCATCACGTCCAGTCTCAGTTGCCATCTCAGCACACCCCAGGGGCGAGGCTGGCATGGCAGGCCCAGGGATCGAACCCCAGCCCCTCCACCTGCTTGCAGGCACTTTAATCCACTGAGCTATTTGGCCATCTCTGAATTTGATTTTTTTCCCACTTTATTTTAAATTCTTTGAGCAAATTTCTTTTACTTTTTATGTGTTTGGTACAGGGTCTCACTACACAACTACAACTCATAGTGATCCTATTTTCAGCCTCTTCAGCTCTGGGATTACAGGCATGCACCACCATGCCTGGTCTCATGGCCTCCTCAGAGTGCCTGGGGGCAGGGCCAGTGTGGCATGTGGTGCTGGGGATCAAACTACAGTCCCTGCGATTGCCGAAGTAGGTGCTTAGAGCTGTTTCGCCAGTCCCCTTTGAGTAAATTTCTAGAAGTTGAATTTTGGGTTAAATGCTAACTCTCTTCATGCACTGCTAAGCTGAAAAAGACTGTACTAATTTAGTGTCATTAGCCACATTTCCTCTCAGTATTTTGACAGCGCTCATGCCCACAGTTTATACCCACTTTATTGACATGCTATATGGCAATTATAAACAAATTCTCCTATTGGAGGGTCAAATGGACCTCAGGACCAGTGTTGGTACTTCTTCTAGAAGTAAGTACTCTCTGGATACACATTTTTGGGGCAATGATGCACTGGAACGAAAAGTCCTGGCATAGGAACCACTGGAAACTGAGAGGCTGGAAAGACAGAAACTGAAGGGAACACAGTTAGTGTGAACCCTGGAGAGGCAAAGCACTGGTACGGCCAGGTCTTCACGCTTCTAAGGGAATGGGTGTGGGGAGAAGCAGAAAACAATGGCTGCAGTAATGTAAGAACTGGTCACAGATGTGCACGTGCACCAGGCCCCTGAACTGCAGCTGCCTCCCCAGCTGTGAACACCACAAGCCAGCCCATGTGATCCCACAAGGCACTCACCACCCTGACTGTAAATGTGTGAATTATTCTTATTTCTCAAGTACGGGCTTGCTAGCAGTCAGATCCGTCTGAGAGTTTTATCCAACTGGCACTGAGTACAAACATGTTATAATGATGTAGGACCAACGACTGGCAACTGCTAAACAGAGAGCTTGTGGGGTCCTCTTAGGTTTGTTCTCTGAGCTCAAAGAAAGGGACCGAGAGAGCTAACACGAGCAGTGGCTCACTAAGAACTCCTGCAGCAGAGGCATCCTTGAGATTTATAGGGCAGAAAGTGCTGGAAATAAAGTGGATGCACACCAGCAATTCGTGGTATAAGTAAATTTTGAGGTCAAAACACAAGTATTTCAGGACATAATAAGTTTTTGTGTGAAAGAAGAATATTAAAGCAATCAGAGATCAGCAAAACTGAAAGGACATGATGGAGCTACACAGGCAGTGCTGAAGAGAAATGTGAGCAAGCTGGCCGAAAATCCAACACACTTGTGCTTGTTTTAGCTGTATGCTGGCCTCCAGAATAGCTCCCACCCTTGGTGATGGCTACACAAATGCTCACAACAACAATGATTACAGAAAGCAGAAAAATGAATGGGGACAAATAAAAAATGAAAAAGTGTTCTTAGAAAAAAGGAAGAGAAATCCAATTCTGAAAGATGAGAGAAGATAGAGCCTTAAGAAGGCAAGAAAATTAGCCATGCTTTCTAGAAGTTATGTAGAAATATTTAAAAAAGGTAGCACAAAGTTCTGTATTTAAAAAAAAAAATCACAGAAGACTCCACAGGGACAACGATTGGATTAAAAAATCGGAAAAGACCTACACTGTGTTGACAGTTTGTAAGCATACTTTACACTAATCTGTATACCTTAAGGTGGCAAATTATGCTATGTACTTTTACCACAATAAAAAATAAATGAATCTATGACAGGGAAAAGGGCTTGGAATCAAGGAATTGATATATAGTAAGCTCTTTAAGAGACACTCACAAAGAATACGAAATAAGCTATGAAGAGTGACTGAAAAGAGTAAATTAAAGAACACAAGGACCGAAAGTCACAAAGAAAACTCAACCTGCAGCCTCTGTTCAGGAAAACAAGCAGTTTGGAAAACAAAACAATCAGGCTCATGAACTTTTGGAAAAAAAGTTGGGAAGGGAGCAAACTATCAGAATTTTATCTCTAAAGTAAAATAACAGGGGCCTGGCAGGATGGCTCAGTGGTCTAAAGCGCCTGCTTAGGAAAGCTTAGGCGGCTGCAGGGACCGCGGTTCGATCCCCAGCACCACATGCTGCTCCAGCCCTACCCTCAGGGCAGGCTGAGCCAGCCATAAAAATAAATAAACAAACAAACAAAAGTTCTGAAACAAGAAAAAAAAAAAAAAAAAAGTAAAATAACAAAAAAATGATGAAGTCTCTAAAAGAGGAAACTCATTTATTTTATGAACTTAAAAGAAACAGAGCCTTCCTACCAATTAAACTGCTATATAGTATGCTGGTAATCAAATTATATTTGAATATATAGCTCAACAAGTTAATTTCACTAAAAACGAATGCACTGAATTTCTATTAAAAATATTTAAAATGGTCTTTCATATGCTCTTAGGTAATCTGCACATTCTAAACAATGCACTATCTTCTCTACTCCTGCAGTAAGAATGAAGCTGATCTTGCGGTGTGACACATATCCCAACATTGTTCTGTTACCTCTTTGGGTCCAGTTGTTCCAGAAAGGAAGCTGAGCTCGGGCAGTGTGCGTGTAGAACACGCTCACGTCTTGAGGGGCAAGCAGCTCGACGAAGTGACACGACTCCAAGACATCCTTCTCACAATGGAGGATCGAGGTGGACTGTTCAGAAATGTGCACTAACTTTCCAGATAGAAATGAAATGACTGCCACAAAGGTATTCTGTGAAAAACATTAAGACAAATGCCAATACTGAGCCACTTCTAATCCTCCTGGCAGATTTCTACCAATATGGATAGCTTAAACACACAGAATCTGGTGAGGCAGCAAGACTCTTTGAAGTTTCCTGTAGTGTGTTTCTTAAAAATTATTGTAATAGAACTTGCACTGAACTTCTGGAGGTTTGTTGTCTAAGCAAAAAACCAACAACTCTGGACATGTGGTGCATAAACTTAGGATTCCTTCTCCTTTGCCCACAGCACCTTCCATCTGAAGAAAAGCTTCAGTTACTCACATTCCGTGCTTTCAGACCAAGCTCAAGGTGCACACCCTTCAAGAATCTGTCCTTAACAGACCTCACTGCATAAGGCCCACTGCTCTGATAAGGCCCCCCAAACACAAATGTATCTATAATCGATCACTGCTTGCTGTGTTCACACTACTTCCTTCTCTCATCTTATCTGTATCAGTCCACGTTTGCAGAACGTAACACTTACATTCGTGGTGGTGAGATGGCATAGGTATGTAATACACTCTATGTTGTCTTTTCTATTCCTTTCTTCCCTACCCCTTACTTTTAAAGACCTTGCTAATATTTTCCTAAACTTAAAAAAAAAAAATAGCATGCTCATGCCAGAACTAAATTAAGTTCTACATTATTATGCAGCTAATGTTGCAATATCATAAAACGGGTTACAATTATACTGAGATCTACATATTACACTAAGTAATCACTATACCAACAAAACACATGGCATACTTATTCTATCAATAAGAAGATATTTAAAACAGAGCCTGCAGATCTCTTCCAAAATCTCATGAAAAATAATTCATGTCTTCTACAAAATTCAGCTGTTACAACTTGAAGGCACAGACATTACAATTAAGAATGATATAAATAGAAGTTAACAATTTGGAGGGTAGAGTAAGATGCAGGAAATGACTCTACAGGTTTTTTTTTTTTTTTTGTCTTTTTGAGACAGGGTCTCGCTATGCAGTTGAGGCTGGTCCTGAGCTCACTTTTGTAGCCCAGGCTGGTCTCAAACTCGCACCAATCCTCCTGCCTCAGCCTCCCGAGTGCTAGGATTACAGGCGTGCGCCACCACGCCCGGCTCTACAGGTTTTTCTGGTCCTTAAATTAAGAGAACTAAGGGATGCTAAGGAGACAGAAGCCCCAGACAACCTCAGCGAATGAAATTCTGCACAGCACATAAGAGTGCTGCTTCAGTTTTCAGATGTTTTCTTGGGCCAGAGCAAGAGAAACCACATGATGCCTTTTAAGCAGTTTTTTCCTTTAGCTACTTCAAATTGTGATTATTAACACTCAGAATTATTTTTTTAAATATGCAACAAGAGGACAGAGAAAGCTAGTCTAGGACTGTCTGCACTATAGTTTTCCTTAGGAAACGTCATGAGTGTTGAGGCGGGCAGATTCATGAATCCTTACTGTGTTCTTGGAAGTGTGTTCTGCAGCAATAGCGGCCAGCTCCTTGGGACTGTACACAGTCACATCAGTCTGAGGTAATCCATTTCCACTGAGAATCTGGAAAAATTCACTGTTTGCTAAGAAACACAGGGAAATAAACAGGTAGTCCTGTGATAACAATATCTTATGATGTCATTTTTAGCACTACCAAGCTGGCCTATTTTCTTAAGATAAGGACACCCTAAGTGCTTTTTGCTCATATCCAGACCATTTTCTTCTTGTTCCTAAAATATCTGTGAAAACTGAAGTGTGAATTTATGAATTCTGCATGGTCTAAGTCACAAGGCATAAAATCTACTTAATGTACTAAAACAAGTTACTGAAATTACAAGTTGTTGAAACTAAAAGTTCCAGATTCACAGAAGGGTTTTTTTTTTTTTTTTTTTTTTTTTTTTTTTTTCAGGACTGGGGTTCAAACTCACAACCTTGCACTTGCCCAGCAGGCGCTTGTGCCTTGGAGCTATCTCCCCAGCCCCTAACAGAAGGGTTTTATGATGCAAACATTACTGTGGCATTGAAGATTAAATCAGAGGAAGTACTGTGCTGAAGGTAACACAACTTTACAAAAATCCGTTGAGAAGAAAAGTCAAGAGGGAAAAAGGAAAACACTGTTCATCTTAATGTAGTAAATTCTTCATATAATATGATTGCCTTTTCAAAGTGTGTGACAGAGAAATACATTTTTTACTCAAATATATTCTCTCTAGCAACTTCCAAAGCAGCAGTTCTCAACCTGTGGGTCATGACCCCAGCGGGGGTTAGAGGACCAAAACACAGGGGTCGCCTAAAGCCATTGGAAATCATTAACTGTAGCAAAATTACAGTTTTGAAGTAGCCACCAAAATTATTTTTTTGGTTTGGGGTCACTGCAACATGAGGAACTATATTGCGAGGTTATGGCATTACAAAGGTTGAGAACCATTGTTCCAATGAGAACAACATTCCTTTTAAAAGTTAGTCTTCATTAAAGCACCTGCAAGCAGGCACAGGGGCCAGGGGTTTGATCGCCTAGGCCTGCCATGACAGCACTGACCCCAAGGAACGCTGAGACGACAACTGAGACTGCGCATGGTGGTATGCGCCTGTAAACTGCCGGAAAACTCCGGGTCCAATCTAGTAGTGAGGTCCTCAACACCCTGTAGACCTCTACACTCCCTAAATAAATAAATAAATAAATGTCTTCAAAATGTGCTCATGCTAACCTCTTGTCTCTTGCAACACATCAGCAAAGTAAACTGTTAAGCCAGGTTCTTCAGAAGATACTAAAGAAACTATGGGTAAATTTGCTCATGTTGCACTGAAAGTTCAAGCCACACCCGCCACATGCACAGTATTCTTTGCCCACAGCTCCTTTACCTTGCACGTTGTGTACACAGCGAAGGGCATAGTTGAGGGCATCTAAGGTGCTTGGTTTACTGTGTCTATCTGCTGGCAGGTATTTCTTTATTTCTTGGACAACCATTATAAGTTCTTCAGAAACTCTTTTTCGATCTTGTTCACTGGAAGATTAAAACAGATAGATAAATGTAACAACGGCTGCCCTCCTGGTAAACGCCTATTATTTTCCGTGTGTCGCTTGGTTCCAGGTCATACTTAAGATCCTTATAGGCAGGGCCACTGGCAGACATAGGAAGCTGTCCAATGCTTTTTGCACTCGAGCCCCAACTGAGACAAACTCTTGCCTCGCTTTCCGGCGTTTGGATGATCCCACCCTACCTCCTCTAACTATAGTGCAAACAGCCCTTTACCAGTTTTCTCTTTCCCAGCGCTAGCCAGGGCAACAAACACCTGGGCGTAGACAGGTGCAGGCGTCACCTGTGGCTACCTTACCCGTCCAGCCCCTGCAGTTGGGCACAGGAGCCCCACCGCCCTTCCAGCGCGTGTCCCCCAGCTGTGAGCTGGTCCTCGCAAAGGTTCATCTCGAGTGGAGCCCACGCCCGCCACCTGCTTCTCTCACTGTGCAGGAAAAGTCACAGACTGCTCATGCTGGTCCCTGCCAGGGCGTTCGGGAGCAATCAGTCACGACCATCCCGATCGATCGCCGCCTACGTTCATCTCAGAGGCACTTTTCTCTTCTGCATGCCCACGGAATCTTCGTGGGTCACTCTTCTCCCAGGAGCCCAGCCTGGGGGCGGAGAGAAGACAAAGGTGACCGGGACCACCGCGCCCTCGAAGCCGGAAGCTGGGCTGGCCGTGGCCCCGCCGCTGCCCCCAAGGAGTCCTCGCCGTTGCTGAACAACTTCCCCCGAGTCCGTCCTTCGGTCTGCGAGCCCCGCGCACGGAGCGGCCGCGCGGGGGCGCCACGTTCTGGGACCGCGGGGCTGAAGTCGGACAGGCTCGCAGGTCTCCCGCCGGACCGAACAATCCTCGCCGCCAGCCGCGGGCGCCAGGTCGCGCGCGCAGTCTCGAGGCCCGCCGCGTGCCCCGCGCACGCCATCGGACACAGCCCCGCCCCCTAGCGGCGCGATTGGCCACCGCGGATGGTTGTGAGGACTCTCATTGGCTCGGAAGCGGTACCTATGCTCCGGGCTTACATAACCACAGGCGGGTGGGCGGAGGCGAGGGCCCCAGAATACATTATATAACCCGCAGGGGGTGGGGCGGAGGGTGGCGACCGGCCAATTCCCGCGGGCCGACGCGAGGGCTGGGGTTGAGTGGCGGTCCAGATAGCCAGGTTTGGGAGGTGCGGGCCAAGCCCTAGGCTCTCTGGGGGAGGGGCCGGCGCAGGGCGAACGGAAATGATAGGGCACGGCAGCTGTCGGTTAAGGAGAGGCGTGGATTAGGATTGGAAGAGGGGCGGGCTGGACACGGCGTGAGCTGCGGGCGGGGACATCTCGAGACCCTTTGATGCAGTGCTGCGCGGCGTTAGAGGTTTCCCACTTTCAGCAAGGGAAGTTTAAGGTGGGGTTTAAATGCTTCCCCGGCCTTTTGCGTGGCCTTTCATTTGAAAGGCGTTAGGTCTGACTCTGCTGCCGGGTGCATCAAAACCAGTATTTGTTGGAAAGCTGTGTATAAAGGGCGCGAAGAAAAGTGGCTGGCTGATCTCATGGCTTGGATTCCCACGAGATACTCTGGTCTTCTTGGCAGTGATAACTCGCAAAGGCTTTTCCTGCCTGTATTCATTTAGCCAATACTGAGTACATGTCTGCTTTGGAATGACTGTCACCTTCGGAGACAATAACAGACAAAAGTCCTTTCATTTTAGAGAGCCCACCCTTTGATAAAGACAAAACATAGGTATTATTCAAGGGGCTGGGTGGCTCCGCCCGCCAGGCCCAAGCCCTAAAGACTTCCTCCCTCCCCGTTACAAACCTCATTTGTCCTCTTACCTATGTTTCCCGGGCAGAGCTGACAGAAGCCTTCCGCCCCGCTGGTGAAAAGTGTGGCGGCGAGTGAGGGGCTATTCTGGGTGTAAAATGTGGTCTTGTGTTTCACAAGCCAGCTATCCCACTCGCCAAAGCTAGCCTTCTGAGGGTCTGTGGTTGTTTCACTCCTGCGATGTATCTGCCCTTCCCTTGAATATACTTCTGCCTTTATTCTTTGACCCCCAAACAAACACTGTAAGCTGGTGAAACATCATGTTTATGAACACTTTATTCTGGTCAAAAGAGTGGGCAAGTTCTCAGCTGAATGCAGACACAAGCGAGGTATTCTTGGGTTAATGCGGGAGCCAGTGGGTTACACGGACAGATGGAGAAAGGAGAGAGCACCAACGTTTCAGAGTCAGGCCTGGCCAGACCCTGGGCAGATGTCCCCAGCATGACAGCTGGGGATACTGCAAGGCATGTGTTCAATACTAAATCATTTCAGTGACGCCAGGGAACATCGAACTGTGTTGTGACACACCTCTGCTGTGGCTGCTTTGTAAGTCATACTAGCATGTGAACAATACCTGTAACACTCTGAAAGAAGGGCCACCCAGTGATAAAGACTGCTTCCCCGCAGTGCCTCCTCACCTGTCTTCATTCATACCAAAAACCCCACTTTTAAGCTACACACTGTAATGTTAGAGGTCTCCTGTACAGAACTAGTTTCTCAGGTGGCGATAGCTATTTCCAAAGCAGCATCTGTGCAGTTCATGACACAGAAAAAAAAAATCTCAGGTCACCTACCCTGACCAGTGCTCATCAAGATTTTAGGAAATGCAATACTAATAAAAACAGGAGACAAATTTCAAAGCACTGTCACCTGTGAGGCCTGGTAATGATCAAATTCAGATGGTCTTAGCTGAGGGCCAAAGGACTGTAACACACGGCAGGTGACAGCCACTGGCCTACAGCCTGCAGGGGAAACCCTCTGTCTACACATATGAG
>PVJA010001351.1:0-27977 GCA_004027025.1 Myocastor coypus
AGGACAATATGCAATATGTCAACTTTCAAAAAAAAAAAGAAAGGGGAAAAGAAAACAAAAAAGTAATGTTGATTTAAAAGTGTTAATGTTTAATTGTTTGATCAATCTTATATACCTATATGTATTAATCTAAACTGATCTGATGATGAAAATATGTAATACAACCATTGTTAAATTTAAACAATAAAAATATTAAATTTAAAAAAAAGAAGATTCAGGCAATATTCAGAATCTGAGGAGGGTCAGAGAGCTCCACTGGTCACTGTGAGGAGCCAGCTCTCCTGGGCAGTGCTAGAAAGGAAGACAGAGAAGGCATATTGAACTAGGTGGAGTGGTTAGACCAGCCGGAGCCAAAAGACCTCCACCAGAGGTTAGCTGTCAGTTCTGATGGCAAAGCCTCTAGTTGGAGGTTGGTGGTAGCTCTGATGGTGAAGTCTCTAACAAAGAATGAACCACTCATTGAGACAGTCAACATTTGCCTATGTAGGAGCGCCGACATAGAGCTAGCACGGGCTACTGGACTCGAATGAAATTTTTTTAATCTTAAGATTCTTTAGTAAACATTCAGACAGTAGTGGTGCATACTCAGGTATTGAAATAAGGAGAAGAGACCCTGGCAGAAGCAAAAAGCAAGCACAGTTCTTAGACCCCACCTCTGTAAGATTGTTGACATCATTCAGGTTTCCTTCATGAATTAAAACCCCACATAGCAAAAGCTCCTGCAACTGATTCCAGTGCCTTATATTTTCCTAACACAGATACATTTCTAAAATCTTAGAAGCTCAGAGGCTGAACAACCCTTTGATTTTGGCCAGAGTTTCTTGCTTTCCTGCAAAGAAGAAAGCACAGGGTAGAGGAAGGAGGTTGAGGTCAGCAGAGGTTGGGCAAAGGAGAGAGAAGGAAACCACCCTTTTTTCACACATTGACAGGAGCCAGACCGGCCCTCTCCCCACCCCCCAGCAGATGCTGATGCTTCTTGCGTGAGCCTGAGCTCTGAGGTGAGGAAGGGGAAGTGGGGCCGTGGCTGCTAAGGTCAAAGAAAATAAGCAGCACCTATTTCTTTCTCTCCTCTCCTACATCCTTCCTTCTCCTCTTAATTATAAAGGCATCTGGGAACCCAGTGGTGTTTGACAGCAGACAATAATAGCTCCCCCAAGGAATAGGCACGTGAC
This sequence comes from Myocastor coypus, assembly GCA_004027025.1. Taxonomy (NCBI): domain Eukaryota; kingdom Metazoa; phylum Chordata; class Mammalia; order Rodentia; family Myocastoridae; genus Myocastor; species Myocastor coypus. Next base: position 1,173 of record PVJA010001351.1, read on the forward strand.
AGGCTGTGATCCAGTGGCAATTTGCTTGAAGGTAAAGCTCTTGAGAACCGAACAGATGCCAGCAGGGCAAGGTCGAGCTTTCAGACACAGGGACACAGATTCATTTGACTGTCATCTGCTGCTTGTTAATCTTGGCAGGGGCCAAAGCTGTTTCGGCTGCCAAACTCACTCCCTTGCTGAGCCAGCAGTGCTGTCACCCTCCCCATCTGTCCTCACATTGCGCTCAGGTCCCGAAGCAAAGGAAACCAACAGGGCTGTGCTGAAAGCCGAATTGAGGCCAAGTCAGTTTCATTCTCGAATGCACCCATGATGTGCTCTCCAACGAAGCCAGCAGAACTTCTGAATTGCATAGAGCTGCTCCAGGCTGGTGTGGCTGCAGAGCTAGGCACCTCTGCTGGGAAGGAGGCCATGTTAGCCATTGGGTTTATGATGTGGCTTTCTTCTGTAAGAACCACAATGTCAGCTTTGTCATTTTTTTTTTAATTGTAAGGAAGTGTCATTGTTGTTAGAATGAAAGAACGATAATAAGTTCAGCGTTTAATGTAGGCAAAGAAACACAAGCATTAGATAGCAGTAGGCACGTAGAGGCCAACACCTGCAAGCCGTTGTTTCACTGATCAGATGGACCTCAGAAACATTCCTCAACTGAGCATGGTGTGCGTGAGGGTGGAATGGATGGACGCAGTCAAAGAATTCGGCTGGAGAATGGAGAAGCAAACCCTGCTATCTAAGTACTGGGAGCGAGGGGCTCAGAATAAGATCACCGCCTGCATCTCCCTGGCACCTCCACCCCAGCTCCCTAGCGATACACAGTTTTGTCTCCCTACATGACACGAGAGAGCGGCACAGGACCAAGGAGTCATCACCCAGTATTAATGTACACAAAGAATGAGCCCTTCACCCATAGGTTCATCCTTTTCCTGGAGCTACTCTGCTGAGGGTAAGGGGAAATCCTAAACATTTTATAAGAGACCCAGAAGCACTGAGGTATTAGCTATGATTCTGTAGCAGATGTGAGCTTGAATGTTTTACTAAGAAATGCTTGAGTGGTTTTATTTTTATCTAATTGCTCAGGTTTCCCTGTACATGGTGAAAGCCGTTAGTGAGAGGGAGCCATGAAAATAATGAAAACCTCATATTCAAATCATAGTGCAATACACATTATTCATTTCCTTTAGAAATACAATGTAAGTAATTCTTTCAACTTCCACTTTAGTTAACACCACCTCAAGAAGGGTTATATGTGAAGAAAACCATGTCCCTCGTATGTAATGAAGGGGAAAATATCTCTGCTTCAGTACTAGAAAATAAAGGTCCCTCTCAGCAGTCATGCTGTCAATATCCCCAAAATGTCAACAGCACTCAGTCACTGCAAAGAGCCCCAGGGACTTCATCTCATCAGCATAGACCTCAGTCTCCCTAGAAAGGAAGAGAAGAGGCTGAGTGGAACCGTGATGGGGAAGAGAGGAAATGGTTGGCTGTCACACTGTGGGTAGCCTTGTGTAGCACAGGACAGCAGGTGTCACACTGGGTTTCCGTTACATGAAGAGGTCTGGGCAATCCTTCTCCACAGAGTAAGTCCACCATCGAAATCCCAAATTTCTTGAGTGAAAAATGTATCTGCCATGTGTAGTTAAAGCCAGGTGTTGTTCACTCATTATCTCAAGCCCCAAGCACTATGTTAATTCTTGAGGGAAATGACATTGAACTTGTGTCAAATTTTGCGGCTTTGATTCAGGCAAGCGTTCATGGTAGAAAGTGAAAATAGTCGAAAATATTCAAGGGCCAGTGAGATAGCTTAGCAGTCTAAAGCTCCTGCTCAGTTAGGCAAGTTTAGGCAAGTGTTCAGGAACCGCAGTTCAATCCCTGGCACCACGTGCTGCACCAGGCCTGCCCTCAGGGTGGGCTGAGCTGCCTGAAAAAAAAAAAAAAAAAAAAAATTTGGATTGTGTCTATGACTCTGAGAAAACAATGGCTCAACAATGTAATGAGTGAAATAAAGGGTTCCAGCTATAGAAACAAGATGCTGGATAACAAGACTAATTTGTGACATATGTGTATGTGTGTGTGTGTGTGTGTAATACAGTAAAAGATACCAGAGGAGAGAAAAAAAGCTAAAAACATGGGTCGTCTGTATAGGTAGTGTATGGCAGATAGAAGTTCACTCCAAGCAGTGTTCTTGCTCTTGTTATAAGCCATATAACACAGGGGCAAGACAGAACTTGAATGGAATTACCATCATCCTGGTATTATTAGTACTGAATAATAATATATTAGTTCATATAATTTCCTTTTTGAATAGTTTATAGACAAAGGAAAATGTGGCTATTAATTATTAAGTGACAACCCCTCCAAAAGCTACATTTAAAAATAAGCCCGAGCTGAGGGAGCACCTACACTTCCATTTATTCAGAACTTGCCTCCTGGCAGCCTGGGCTTCACACCTCTTCAGACACTGTCAGCCTTCATAGGTACTGTAGGCGCCAAACAAAATATTCAATTTTTAAATTAAAACTTTCTAAATATTTATATTTCTGTGCCACTTTAGAAAGCAAAATTTTAAAGATGCATGCACTTTTAACACATAGAGCCCCAGGGACGTAAATTTCTTGGTTCCTCTTCCCTCTCCCAAGACAATTATGTGCAAAAGCAACAAGCCAGGAAGCTGTTTCTGGCATTTAATATTTTAATTCATTTTTTTATTTTTATTTTTTTCTTTTTGGAATTGGGATCGAACTCAGGATCTTGCATTTGCCAGGCAGGCGCTTGTGCCCCTGAGCTATCTCCCCAGCCCCCCTACCTTGACTTTTATGAAGTGACTTTTGAATGCTAGGAACCAAGATAGCTAAGTGACAGAACCCACCCTCAGGAGTTTGAGATCTGGTAAATGAGACTTTGGATTTGAGATCCAATAATTAAAAGGCAGCATGGAAAGCTTGCCCCAGGCTCTTTGGGACTGAGTTCAGAAGGAGATGTCACTTACCCTGGGCTTTGAGACAAGAATCAGTGTCAATCCAATGAAAGAGATAAGGGGACTGGACAGTTCAGGAGGCAGGACACATTCCTCAATACTTGGATTATTTTGTTGTATTTTGTTTGGGACATCAAAGGGACATGGATGGAGGGCAAAGGAAACAAGCAATTGCCAGCTCCAACTAGGGGTCCTTCGTGGACAGGCTCCAGTGGGCGGCACTGAGTAAACCCCCCTCGACGTCCCTGTGTCCTTGCAGGGGCGCTGACTTCTTTCTCGGTGATTCCAGAGCTCTTCAAGCTCACCACGGCCCCAGGGTGCCATGTTTAATGGTCCCAGAAGTGGTCTGAACACAGATCTGGTTGCAGAAAAAGAGATCCAATGAAAATTACTGTTTTTAAAGTTACTTCTGTCTCTCCCTCCCTCATAGCTATCCAGCAAACTTCAGAGGCAGCAAAGCTGTCCTGCGGCAGCGCTGAGCTTCTTCCTACATCCTGGCCCTCTCATCCTTGGAGAATGGCCCTGGTCCTTGGTGGACCAGGATGACCCAGCCAGCAGGGAGGACAGCATGATGGCACCTGTGTAGAGATATGTCAAGAAGCTGCATGAGCCACTTCTACTGAGATCCCTTTGGCCAAAACTTAGCTATGTGGTTACTTCCAGCTTTGTGCCCCTGAGCAGCCAGGGGGTCCTTGTGGTAGAGCAAGCGCTGGCACTATGTTTTTGAGAGGGACTGGTCAGAAATGTTTTGGCCACCTACAGGCCTGTCACAATGCTGTTGGCGCTGTCTTCCTCTTTTGCTCCTTGGCTTTCTTCTCCTCACTCTTTGGTATATTATGTTTCTTTTTAAAAAGAACAAAGAACATTCTTATTTTGAGAGCTATATGGAAAAGGACATACACCAAATTTAGCAGGCAGGCCACAATTGGTGTCTTAGTCATTTTTTGATGCTAGGATAAGATACCCAACATCCACAATCTAAGGGCAATTTTAGCTCAGGTCTTCAGTTCAGGGCTAGCTGGCTCCAAGCCAGAAAGACTTAGAGCAGTGGTTCTCAATCTTTCTAATGCCATGACCCTGCAATACAGTTCCTCATGTTGTGGTGACCCCAAACCAAAAAATAATTTTGGTGGCTACTTCAAAACTGGAATTTTGCTACAGTTATGATTCAGAATGGCTTTAGGCGGCCCCTGTGTTTTGGTCGTTAGAGGAAGAGGACAGGCAGAGGCCTGGAAGCAGGGAGAAAGGGAGGAGCCAGAGAGGGGGTGAGGTACCCTTCCAGATCACACCCCCAGAGAGGCACCTCTTCCACCCGAAGCCCATCCCCTAGCAGCAGGTCCACGAGATGGGCCACGTGGTGCGTCACCTTTAGAGGCCTCACCTACGAGTGCATGGGGCTCTTGGGGGATCTTTGCTGCCCAAACTTTATCAGTTGCCAAATCCCTGCTGTGAACGAAGGGACAAGTCGCACAGGGAGGGCCATGGGACTCCATAACTTCAAGATTGTAAGCCACTAGCGGAAACGCTTGTCTGGCTCACCTTTCTCGTTTGAGTATGTGATCCACACAGCAGGCGGCTGATGTTTGTGACGAATGAATGCTGGCATAGATGCGTGCCTAAAAGGGAGGGAGGGAGAGAGAAAGAGGACGTTGATAACCAGCTTGGTAAAATCCCACTTGGCCCCAGGGAGTCTCTTAACACGGGCTGCTTTCTGCATACTCCGATTTCCGAGGCAGTGTTTGAAGAACGGCCTGATGTGGAGTCCCACCTCCAGGACCCACGCCCTTCGGCTGATGCAGGGCGAGCACCCGCCTCACCTCCAGACCCAAAGAACGTCCCACGTCTGTTGCACGTGGAGAAGCACTTTACTCATGCAGAATAGCTCTCGACCCGCAGCGAGTGGGCAGCAGGTCCCAGGACCATGGGTTTCACAGGCCCCTCTCCTGGGACGCCATCGTGGCCAACAGAAGAGCCTTGCTTGCCCTCTTGAATATCACGTGTCTTGTGGGAATGTCAGCAGAAGTGTACAGGCTGAATGGACACATTCGAGTTCCTTCTCTCTTCTCCTTCTTACACAATATCCTGAGGCCATAACAGAACTTTTTGTTTAAGTCACCCTGATGGGGGAGGGGTGGTAACTCACTCAACCGCTGTCTGGGACAAACCCCTGCCAGCCATTAGAAAGTGGCATCATTCTTGGATTCTGCGTGCAGGGCAGGTGCTGCAGCCCACACTGCTGGGTCCCCAGGCTCTGGCCCACGGCGATCACCCTCCCAACTTCTTCTGCAGAAGTCAGGTAACCACTCTGCCAATATTTCTTCTCTTAAATAATTTTTACAGTGGGAAAAGACACCACCTCCAGCGTCTGGCAGCACAGACTGCAGGCTGAAAAGCCAAAGGAAAGGCCGTGACCTGTTGGAAACAGCAGGACAAATGAACCCCAGTCCCAAACCCCAGATGCAGTGCAGCCAGAGGGTGATTAAACCCTAAAATGTGCCGGGCAGCGCCTGCCACTTGCTTCTTCATAGCTGCGTGGGCCTCTCAGCACTGCCAAGGCCTGCTCCATGGGCAGAAAGGGTGTCCAGCAGCAAAACCAGAGATGAGGCCCTGCGGCCCTCAGGGCTGGGTGCAGAGGATTTATCTCCTGCCAATGTGTGTTCATCATCCTTTTGATGAAGAAAAACTACTTTCAATTTCCCCAGGCCCTAAGCTCTGGCAGGGGGTGGTGTCTCGTGTGAGATCTCTCCAGAGGCTCAGGCCAGGGCCCACACTGCTGCTAGGCTGGCCTCAGCGGACATGCTAGCAAGCTGGAGAAAGGAAGAAGGACTGCGAATGGGCAGGGAAGCCTTGCTTTAGTGACTCCAGGTTGTGTGCCGAGACTTGGCCCGTGTCGTTTGCGTTGCTGCTGCTGCTTCTGAAGGCTTTAAGATGTTTTCCCCCCACTTTGAACTAGATATATAGTGAAACAGTGTGTACTGCAAGGGTGTAGGCCTCTAACTCTGCCTCCTACGCACTGTGTAACCGTGAGAGAGCTATGTAGCCTCTCTCAGGCTCCGATTTCTCATTTAAAAATGGGCGCAAAGATGATAGTGTGGACCTAGCCGGTTTTCGTGGGGATAAAATGAGATACGCTTACCGTGTACTTGAGTGTGATCCTGTGGAACTACTGTTTGCTCTTGGAACTATTTAGGCCTCAGAAACAGAGTGTTCTGTACAGAAAAGCAGTAAGTTTATCACGCACACCCCCTCCCCCCCTCCCCCCCGCCTAAACTCAAGGCTGTGCTTTTTCACTTTCTGCTATGAAACTGCCAGGGAGACTCAGTGCAAACCAAACCACGCGGACATAGGAGCCGAGGGGCAACGCGAAGCTGTCTAAGGCCCCCAAACTAGGGACAAATAAAAGGGGGAAGGGAGAAGGAGCAGGTTTGCTCTGATGAAACTACACCTTTTAAAATGTGCTGTTAGAGGACATCTTGGATATCCAAAAAATCACGGTGTGTTCCGGGGCAGCCCTGGAAAAGCTGATCTACTTCAGACACGAAATATTGGAAAAACATTCCACTTCCCTTGGGAAATCGCCCGATTGTCCTTCCTGTCTGCGTGTCCCCCACTGGGCTGCGAATTCTCCGCAGCTTCCACTGCAACCCAAGGACCCTGTGCTGGACGGCTGGAAGCGATCGCGGCCCCGCGGAGCGGCCACACTGCCATCTAGTGGCCGGAGCGCTAAACGCGGGAGAGGGCTGCGAAGCTCTGGAAGGCTGAGGCAGGGGTGTGTTAGGAGAAGGCGCGTCTCAGGGTCAGTGGCTACACCTGGGAAGCGAACTCGTGAGTGAAGTAGATCGGACGCACATGTGTAAAGATCAGATTGTTTGGCAGGTGTGAGAAAGCGAAAGTGCAAGTAAGGACTAACATGTACGACAGATACAATGAAGCAGGAAGAAAATGTTCAGATAGGAATGAGAAAGCGGGAGTGGAGAGAGGGGTTGTCTTAGTTACTCCTCTGTCATTGCTGGGACAAGTACCTGACACCCAAAATGAAGGAAGGAAAGTTTTATTTAGCTCACTGGAGGTTTCAGTCCATACTCGGCTGGCCCAAGGCAGAGAGGGAGGCACAATGCAGAGGCCAGCGGTTCATGGTGGCAGAACAGCAACAGTGGCGACAGAGGCAATGGAACAATCAGGGGACAAGAGAGCCACAGCCTCAGTCTGTCTCTTTTTATATTACATTCAGGCTCTCTGCCTCAGCCTATCCGCCTTAGGTCACACCCATAATCCCAGAAGTATTTAGACCCATAATCCCATCAGTAGTAAAACTCTTAATCCCAGTGGATCATGAGTCAAGTCTCAAACTCTAGAAGTCCCCACCCCATGATTGCATGAGGCTTTGGGGGGGCAACTAGACATAAACTATACCAGGGATGAAAAAGAAAAACAACGAGAAAAGGACAAATGGAAACAAACCTTTTGTAAATAAGAGGAAGAACGATGAAGGGGGGGTATGTGAATAACAGAAGCAGCAAGATACACCAGGTACAGGTGCAAGTGCCCAAGATGATGTTACCACTGTGTGTATCTAAAATGTACTAATAAACTGAATCAATTAGCATAATAGGGCTGGCCAGATAGCTTAGCAGATTAAAGCCTCTGCTTAGGCAGAGCCCAGCGGCCAGGATTCCATCCTCGGCCGTGCTGGCTGGGCCCATGGCGGTCATACTGAGATGGCGATTGAGAGCAGGTAAGGTGGCATATAGTGCCAGCACTTGAGGGGCTGAAGACAGGAGAATCACTACGAGTCCGAGCTATGTAGCGAGATCTTTGAGAGGTGTAGACCCTGTCCTAAATACTAAATAAGTAATAAAGTGATTAGCACCAATAAAAGGAGAGGTCTGTCAGGGAGTGCAGGAAGGACCTGCCCCCGTGTGAGGACACCTCTTGAGGGTCACTGCGAGAAGAACGCAGCTGCCTGACCGGCTCGTGCCGCTCGGCGTGGGGCTCCAGAGCCGTGGTCCTGCCAGCTGAGAACAAACACGGGGCCCATGCTTGAGTTCTGAGTCTGTAAGAATGGAGCTTGCACTAACTTCTCCACAGGTCTGTTAAGAGAAAACACCTAAAATGCTCCTAGCTCTGCCCCTGGCTCCGACACCAACCCACAAGGCCCATCTAGGGTTTCTTCCCGCACATTTAAGTACAGCTTCATGTTCAGTTTTCAAATAGGTTAATTTAGGTGAATCATGAAATTTCCGAACACTTCATATTAATACATTGCGCGAATTTTCTGAAACAGCTCAGTATTTACAGTAGAGGGAGCCTTTACAAGGTCTGCCGTGATGTAGAGCTGTGCGAGAGACACACCACCAGAGTGACATGAACCGGGAAACAGCTTGTGTACCACATCTTAACAGCAGAACCAGGGCGCCCAGATGTGCAAGTTGGGTTTATCAACACTTTCTAAAGCAGTGGATTTGGGAAAGGGGCAGAAGTGTTCTGTTTTTATTTGTTTGTTTGTTTTTGTGGCACTTGGGATTGAGCCCAGGGTCTTTGCACTGAGTACATCCCTAGCACTTTTTCTTATCTTTTAGTTGAGACAGGATCTCACTAAGGCGCCCTGCTGGCCAGGATGAACTTGAACTTACAATCCTCCTGTCCCAGTGTCACAGACCTTACAGACATGTGGCATTATACCTGGCTGGAACAGACATGATTTAAAACCTGAAGATTTTTTCCTCAGGACTGAAGTCAAAATCATAAAATCTTGCTTTGTGTTTTTTCAGCTTTGTGCTTTGCTTTAGCTGTGGCATTAGTGCCTCTGATTTTTATACTGAAAGTGAACTCCTTCCCAAGGTAGGAAGGATTTACTCAATCTGAGGTCCCAGTTTCCTCACTTTCCTCTTGACATGCAACTTCTTGGTATGTACAAAGACTGTAATTCCCCTGTTGCACATTTCATGTACGTTCCACTATTCCATCCCACCTTAACTGGACAAAAAGACTTCTCATTAGAGAAAAAAAGTCTCAGCAGTAATTCTGTACTTTTTGCCTACACAAAACATTTTAGTGTGAAAGATGGTAATTTCACTATCTTCCTTCTTTGGAACAATTAACACTGTAGCTCTTCCTAATTCCACCCAGGGCACTGTGGGATAGACCTCCCCACCAGGGAAAGGGGAATGTGTTGTTGTTATGCTCTACACATAGGGCATAGCCCTACCCTACGTCATGTACTCCAGTTGACATCCTAAGACACTTGGGTTTAGTCCAGACAAACACCAAACTGAATCCTTTTCAAAACCCTCAGGGGCTAGAGAGATAGCTCAGAGGCACAAGTGCCTGCCTGGCAAGTGCAAGGTCCTGAGTTCAACCCCAGTTCTGCAAATAGATAGATAGATAGATAGATAGACAGATACTTAAATACTTAGCCCATAAAGTCCACAATGGGTGGGTGGCAGGAAGCCTTCTCAACCATGAATGCTACACTGTTTTTACTCTTTTATTAGTTCTTTATGTATTTGGTACAGGGTCTCACTACACAGCTCAGACTCACGGTGATCTTCCTGTCTCACCCTCCCCAGTGCTGGGATTATAGGTGTGCACCACCATGCCCGAGTTTGATGGCTGGCATGGTGTGGGGCTGGCATGGCATGTAGTACCAGGTATCAAACCTGGGTCTGTGAGCTTGCCAAGCAGGCACTTAGACCACCAAGCTAGCTATCTCTCTGGCCCCTGTACTGTTTTTAGAAGCCCAGGCAACTGATGTGAATGACTGAAAGATGCCACTGCACAGCCTGAGCCACGGGAGCCCAGGATTCTTCAGGCCACTAAGGCTCACAGGCAGGTCTGGACATGCAAAAGATACCTACATACATTTCTTAAAAATACCTTCCACGAATAAATATTGGAAGAACTTCCCTAGTAAGATCCATTCCCAGACTAACCCATGACAAGGGGTGCATGGTAACAGGGCAAGAGCGGCACAGGCGCACTGTGCTTCTCTACCAAGCCCACCTTCCTATCATTGTCACTACTGTAACACAAATATTTTTTATTAAAGAGAATACAAAATAGAGAGAGAATACAGAATTAAACAAATCAATAGGAATGCAATAGTGGTTGCTATATTGCATAATATTGTCTTCAAATTAATTGTTCAGATCACCAGATATAAGCATGAAAAATTGGAGAAAAAAGGTTATAAGAAATGTAAAGGAGAGCCAGGTGTGGTGGCACACACCTGTAATCCCAGCACTCGGGAGGCTGAGGCAGGAGGATTGCTGTGAGTTCGAGACCAGCCTGGGCTACAAAAAGTGAGCTCAAGGCCAGCCTGAACTGCATAGTGAGACCCTGTCTCACAAGAAAAAAAGAAAAGAAATGTAAAGGGATAAGAAAATAAAAGAGAGAGAGAAAAAAAATTTGAGCACTGACTGCTCTGCTCTGAAAACAGCACACAAGCAGGAAGCCATCCTGCACGCGCACATGAGTGCGTCTTTCTCCCTCGCTCCTCCCTCTCCTGTTCTCCTCATCTCAGTTTCTCCTTTCCTTTGAGCAGGCTCTCTCTCTTTTACAGTACCTATTGTACCTTTCAGGTTGTCACACAAATTGCAAAGGTCAGTATGCCTTGTTGGATTGGTCGTGGAGGAATTCAGTGTCTCTGCTATCTGAGCTTTTGAGGTGATTTCCCAACTGCCACATGTTTCAACTGATACAGATCCAGAACTTGTTAAGCACGCTGGAGTCTGTGGCATTATAGAGCCGTCTTCACTGCTAGAGTATGAGAATTCTGGGACTGTATTTGGAGACCAAAAACATGGCTTGGGAACATGAGAGTATTGCTGCCTGGTGGTGCCCACTGCCTGCATTACTTGGTGTTTACGGTCCCAGCCACATGCTTCTCCAGGTTACTCTGGCCTTCTGCAATATGTGGTGGTACAATAATTGGTTCTACCAGGCCATTTGTTGTTGCTTCGAGAATTTCAGGTTTCTTTCCCTTGACTTCTTTTATAGTTTTGAAGCATGTCATCAAAAAGTTTGAACTGTCTATAAGATTTTAAGCAATTATAAACCTCTGTACATCTCTTGTCAGTGTCTTGGATGCTCGGAACAAATCCTGAATGTAAATCCCAGAAGATGATCAGAAGAAGGCAGAAGAAACCGTTTGCTTCTGCAGTTTTGTCCCAGGCAGTCAGCCGAGACCTTGGTTACTCAGGGGTAGGGAACGGCACCGATTCTAGATGCTTAGGGCCCAGTGACTCTGGAAAGCTATTTCCAGGGCCCTGCCCTCTGAGCCTCCTGGGGAGGGAGCAGGGACTGCACTGCTACCTCTTTCCCTCCCTGGGACCAGCTCCACAGCTGTGTTGCACAGGGCCCAGCCAGAGGTTCATTCTGTCCCTTAGAAGACAGCATCACCCTTATCCCTGGCCCATCTCACCCTGACTAACAGGTACATTCTTGTCACTACTGGTTTTGCAGGGAGCAAATAGCTATAGAAGCTGGTGCCTCTGCCACAGACGACATTACCTGGGTCACTTCCACCTTTGGCTATTATGAGTAATGCTACCATAGTGATTGGCCTACAAATATATCTTTAAGGCTCTACTGTTACTGGTTCTTTTTTTTTTTTTTTTGTAGCTCAGGCTGTTCTCAAACTCACACCAATCCTCCTGCCTCAGCCTCCTGAGTGCTGGGACTACAGGTTTGCGCCACCACAGCTCGGCCTGTTACTTCTTTTGTGTGTGTGGCCAGACCTGGAGTTGCAGGGTCATATGGAAATTTTTAATTCTTTAAGGAACTTCCATATTGTTTTTCACATTAAGTTCACCACATCATATTTCTACCAATAGCACATCAGTGTTTATATTTCTTCAAATTCTTGACAATGCTTGTTATTTTCTGCTTTTTTATAATAGTCAATGTAATGTATATGACTTAAATTTGAATTAAAAGAAAGTGTATTAATAAGTGATTCTTCTGGTGATATTGTACCCTTTCTAAAAGCCATATAGCATTTAGAAGATCAAAAAATAGGAGAGACTTTGGTGTATTTCATATTTCATTTCTATTCTTTGAATTAACTATGGATGTCTATATTTTGCTTTGTACTTTTATCCAGGCCAAAACTATTTTATATAAAGGTATTGTCATTAACCTGAGTTTTGCCATGGGAAATCCCAAATCATAACTTATTTTTATCCATCTCTTATCTCTTTACATACCTTTTCGACCTTTGCTGATGATCTTTTAAGCCAAAGCAACATGGACAACAAGCACCATCCCATGCATATAGTGCATGGCTCAGAATAGCACCAAGGCCTTGAATCCAAGTTAAATGGCTCATGTCACACTCTAGGGATGGAGTTCTGAAAGCAGTGTATGCTAAAAGAGACCTAATGTTGTCACCTACTTAGACACATGACGTGGACACATGCTGACCAGTCTGTAAAAGCAGGCAATATCGTTGGTCTTAGTTGTTGGCCATTTTTAAATTGTCATAGTATTGCAAGCCAGCTCAGAGATTTTGGCCTAAAGCTTTACATCTTCCCTGTTCATCTCAGATCTGTCATGGTTCTAACCCTAAGTAGGACAAAAATGATCACATTCCATTCCTATGGATAGCACATCCCATGGATGCACTTTGGAAAGATGAGGAACGCTGGGAAGAAAGGAATATTGTGAGCTAAGAGCGGGATGCACACCACAGAGGCTTCACATTAAGAACATCATGGCTTTAATAGGCACAGGCATAGGTGGAGTGAAAGGGCATTGACAGAGGCGAGAGAAGTCGCCAGCTCCCGGCCATGCTGTGGCCGTGCAGTTGTGAGAACAAGTGAGACCCGGGGGTGAGATGACTGCATGGCTTGGTCCTGATTATTTCTTACTGCATGTATTTTCTTCAGAGTTCAAAAGGAGGAAAGACCAAGTGAGGGCGAGAGTAGGCAGTGCCCACACAGTCATATTAGATCGCAAAACTGGACCCTTTCCTGTTTCTGGACTCACATACTCTGCATTCGCTATCTGGTTTTTACCTTCCTTGGATCAAACTCTGGGTCAGTCAACTAGCAGCTGTACCCTGGCTTCAGTTAGCTTGCTAGCTCTCCTCTTCTGGGAAGCGTGCTTTGCAAAGATCTGTCTGCACACGGGGAAGGAGGTTCTAGGAAGCCCCACTCCCAGGAAGGCCTCGCCCTCCTGCCCTCCCACGCCCCACACCATCACTTTCAGTTTCTGACTTTTTTTTTTTTTTTTTCTACACCAGGATTGAACTGAGTACCTTGCACTTGCTGGCCCGATGGCAGTGGGCTGTCAGAATTTATTAACGTTGGTTTCTGACTTCTTATTGGAATGAAAAAAGCAATCCAGTGGCCAGGGCCACGCAACTGTGCGAGTCTGTGTGGCCATGTGTGCTGAGAGTGCCCTGTACAGGCTGAGGTTGGGAAAAAGAATAGAACATTCATGTTTCACTTTTTCTGTGTCAGATTGTACCTTCCCCAGCCATCAAGAGTTTGTATATCAAATTTCATCTATTTTTAGCAAAACAAATTTTATTTTGCCAGTTTATACTGTGTGTGTAGGTACACAAAAACAGAGCAAACACAACAAATGGTAACTGAAATTAAGGTTTCTGAGTTCAGATACTTGCAGGTGCAGGAAAAAAGTGGAAGAAATTTATACCATGTCCTGGAACATGCATTAAACATTATCCTCAGAACCAAGTCAGCCACCAGTTAAATACCCATGAAAATGTCTTTCAATTATGCACAAGTTCATCAAAATATAGATTCCTCAGAAACCACCTTCTAACTTCTTTTTATTTTATTTTATTTTATTTTATTTTATTTTATTTTATTTTTGTGGAACCGGGGATTGAACGAGACCACCTTCTAATTTGATGTATGTAATTAATTCAGGCTAAAAGAACTTAAGAAATGGTAGGACATTTCCTAAACTACGCTTGCTATAAAAACAGACCAAATGAGATAACAAAACCAGCAGGTCTCGGATCATTTGTCTCTCTACCATTTACATCTTACTCTGCGGTCCTTGCATCCTAGCAGTGTTTCATTTTCATCAAGAAGCCAAAAACTTACAGTGGACCAGACAGCAAAATACAAGAAAGGTGATTTATGGGAGCCGTTGGCGGTCGTTGCAAAGCCAGAACTGCATTTATAGGAGCTACCTGGTGGGGTAAGATAAAGGACCATGCGTGAAGGTTCTGTGGTACAGACTGGTGATGCTCTTCAAGCTCCCGGTCTTTAAAGACACAGAAACCCGACTGGCCAATGTAGCCTAAAAACACAAGGCACCGACCTGTAGGACGAGGCCTTCGCCGCGTGGGCTTTTGGGACTTGCTAAGTGCTCTCGCTTCCTCCACGTCCGTTCAGCCCTAGAACAGAGTAGAAACAAGGAAAAAGCTCAGAGCAGCAAGTGCCTGGGGAAGCCTCGGGGAGAGCCACTCAGCAAAGCACCGTGACCCGAAGAGGACTCAGCCTGCGGCTGCAAATGGCCAGGCACACGTGGCACTAAGACCCCACCTGCACCAGGGGCTTTCTGGCAGCCTCATCACGATGCCAGTCAAGGAGAGAGCCCTGCGGGCTGCCGGGTGGGTGCAGTCGCGTCCTGCCTTCCCGCATAACAGATAGTGCTTGTGCTCAAGGCTGACACTGCTGCTTCTGCTGCCAGCTCCTCCTACCCGCGCCCTGCCCAGCGTCTGCAGCAGCCTCCTCCTGCCCAAGAACTCGATTTGTGGTGAGAGACGACTTCCCACATCCTGCCGAAGACGGCCTGCTGCTCTCTCCAACCCACTGGAGCCCGTCGCAGCACGTTAACCACGAAGCAGCGATTCTATAGCCGTCTGGGATGGGTTCACGGCTAGAGGTCAGCCAAGAAGCTGCAGAAATCATTTTCTGGCCACCACCTGTGGGATCCATCACATGAAATGTGTACCCTCAGCCGTCCGCCAGGGGGCCATACAGCTGTATAGCGGAAATGTACCGGACCTTAAAGGGGGCGTCTTTGGAGGAGGGTGCTAGTGCTGAAGAAAGAAAAAATCAAAGCTCTGTGTTTACATTCATTATATAAAGAATGCACACATTAAAGGCATAAATTATAATTCATTGCATAATAAACATTTAGACGATGTTAAGGGGGCTAAAAATGTTTGCCACTTTTCTATCAAAAATAACAATACATCATCTACCACGTCTGGGACGAGTTTTACAAGAAGTATCTCTATTTTCAGCTAACACTAACTATACAAGTAAAAGCAGTTACAAGTTTTATTATGCAATTTCTGACAATAATGAGTTTTCAGGTTAAGACTTAAAAAGATTCCCTTTTTCAACAGTACAAGAAATAATAGATTTAAGTGCTTTTATGGAGAAAGAAGAACTTTCCACTGTAGGTGTGTGTGTGTGCATGTGTGTGTGTGTGTATGTGTGCGCACGCTCGTGCGCCTATTACACCTTATGTGTTGAAAAGAGGCATGGGCCTCACCAGTGGAGAGCACATCTCTGGTTTTCTTCCGTCTAGGCCGGTGCTGGGGAGCCTAGGGCATGCATGCTGTGGCTAGCTTTCTGTATCCCTGAAAGCTCTAAGCGGTTTTGCCATCAGTGATGCAGGCAATGCAAGGGACATAGGCTGAACATGATTGTTCTTTGAAAATGTCAGCTGTCTGAATTTATGACATTTCTCAGGGCCTGCTTCCTCTCTTGAGGATCCAGAGTCTTCCTTCTCTGTTTGTTGCAGACTTTCATGAGTTGCCCAAATTAGCCTCAGTCTTCCGATCTTCCTGCTTCTACCTCCCAGTAGCTCTGAGGGCAGGCCTGGGCCTCTGTGTCTGGCTTTTTCAGTCTCTTTGGCAGAATGGGTCCTGACCATTAACCCTGCAGACATTGGGCCTTTCCTGTGCAGATGGCCACCCTCACCTGCCTCCTTCTTCCTTCCACTTGCTGTGGCCTTTCTCTCAGACCCCTTGGACAAGCTCACTCATATGTCCTCGCATGCAGCAAAATCTGTGGCCATAGCATGGACCAGGGTCCAGTGGCAGGAGTTAATGTTGTGAGGTGAGAAAAACCACTAAAACTTATAAAACTATTTCAACATAACAATAAAAACTCACACATGCTAGAAATGTGTTAATACTTCTTAGCAAAGCAATTTGAGCAAGTTATTGTGACTCCTCTATGGCCTGTTTCATGCTGAAGAGCACAGCATGTGGGCAGCTTAAGACACTTTCTTCTGAGCACTGTATAGGGAAGAATACCCACAGCCATGGGAACGAGTTTTCTCTTTTTTCCTCTTGTTTAACTGCAAAATGACAAGCACCTCCTAAGAAGGAATATCTGACTTCCAATGTATTTTAAGTTGATTATTTATGCAAACTTCAGGAGTCCTTTATTTCTTTTGCTCTCTGAAACACATACTAAGCATCAAATTCTCTTTGAATCAAATTCACAACCTTGCACTTGCTAGGCAGGCACTGTGCCACTGAGCTATATTCCTGATCCTGATATGTAACATTTTCAAAGGCATATAACTTTAAAATCTACCTCTGGTTTATAGAGTCATAAAATGTTTGTATTATTTTGTTTCTGTGTACCTATCTGTACAGTTCAACTGTTGCTTAAAACAGTTATAATAGGGCTGGTGAGATAGCTCAATGGACTAAGCACCTGCTCAGGGACTGAGGTTCTACCCTTCATACTACATGCCACACTGGCCCCACTCCCAGGAGTGCTGAGCCAGCCACCCAGACTCAGTGTGGTTGGGGTACACCTATAATCCCAGCAAATCAGGGACTAATAACAAGAGAATCACTACAAATCTGAGTTACACAGTGAGACCCTGTGCCAAATAAATAATAATAATAATAACAGTTATAAGTAGACTTTCTGCTGAGGTATAGAACTGCCTCAGGGTGTCTGAACCTCAGGGCAGCTAACCTTCTGGATTGAGCTTTTCTTCTCATGAGCGTCTGCATTGTGCACTGTGGGGCTGGGTGGGAGACATCATCTTCAACTCTGCCTCTGTGGGCCGCTTGTGGCCCTGCCCTCGTATCTGATCTGTCAATCACAAATTCCTGCAGACAGTGTATGTCCTAGGAGGAAAACTGCACCCTAGACAAGAACTGCTCGTCTACTTGACTATCCAAGATGTATTTCAAAGCACAAATGCCATCACAATAAATCCAAACAAAGGAAAGCCCTGTTGCTAAAAATAGAGTTGATGTTAAGTTTCCTGTATGGAAGTATGTAGAGAAACTGGTATCAAAACCAAACATTTTCAGGATAAGTATGGTGTCTTGATGTCTGTCCTTCACAGCATCTCAGCTTTTTATTTAAATACGTGCTTATTTAGTTGCTTTTGGGTAGAGTGCTAAAATCAAAAGACTTTCTGGAATCAGGAAGTGTGAACTAGTAATCCAAAAGAGGCGGCAAGATGAATTTTGTTAGCAGCCATTTTTCCAGGGACTCTGGCAAACACATAAGCTAAACTAGCGAAGATATGCAAATATGGACAAGAAGAAGACACAGAGGGACAAAAGGAAATGGATTTTTCTGAAGGGAGTTTCCACAGTTATATCTATATAATGACAGAGCACTGTATCTGGATAATTGGGCCTGAGCATTTTATAGATGTATAAGAAGTAGAAATAGAGCCAGATGTTTTGGCACATGCCTGTAATCCCAGCACTCATGAGGCTGAGGCAGGAGGATCACTGTAAGTTAGAGACTAGCCTGGCCTACAAAGTGAGCTTAAGTCCAGCCTGAACTCCATAGTGAGACCTTGTCTCAAAAAAGGGGGGCGGGGCAGAGGCTAGCAAGATAGCTCAGCAGACTAAAGCACCTGCTTAGGCAAGCTTAGGTAAACACAGGGACTATGGTTCAATATTGACACCACATGCCAAGCCAGCCCCACTCCAGGGCAGACTGAGCCAGCCAGAGTCCAGGTGTAGTGGCACACACCTATAATCTCAGTGCTCGGGAGGCTAAAAGCAGGAGGATCACCACAAGTCCAAGCTGCATAATGAGATCCTGCAACTACCAAATACATTTTTTAAAAAAGAAAGAAAAGATGAAGAAGTAGAAATAATAACAAACTGCTTCAATTAACTTCAAAGAAGTAATTTAAAGTGAAATATTTGCTTTGTCTAACATAATTTGTTTTGCCTGAAATATTGTCATCTTTGGGTTCTTCTAAATTGTGAAATACTTCTATTTATGAATAAGTACAAGCTCAGTCTTTACATCATTAAGAACTCAATAAGATCTTCCAATTAACAGACACCAAGATGAACCAGTTGGCAAGGGAAAAGAGCTGAGTTGAAACTGAAAGTATTTAACAACTTGTGTGACACAGGTAGCACATCATCAGAATTTTGCAAATCATGTGTAAAGCTGTACTGGTGTTTATCAACTGCATACAAGCTCTGGAAAAACAATATGCAGCAGGTGCTTCTGTTGGTGTAAAGCTGGGAATAGTAGGAAGGGCATATGTATGTATGCATACATGCACATATGCACACACACACACACACACACAAACACACACACACACACACACACACACTTATGTCTGCATTATTCATCCAGCTACATAAGAAACTGGTAACAGCAGTTTTCCCTTAAGAAGGGAAAGAAGAGGGGCACCGTATCATTTATTGTATAACACAGGTCAATTTGAGGGTAAAAGAGAACATTACTCTCATTCTAGAACAAAAGTCATAAATTCATATGCACCAGTAAATCAGGCTATATGGTCACCCCAGCACTAGCAGGACTAGGTTCAGTGATTATAGAAGGCAAGTATTTCACTGCATGTATCTCCTACTTGCCTTTTCATGTAAAAATTTCTAAAAGCTTTTAAAACTTTTTCAATTTGGAAAGACAGCAGAATGCAAAAATGTTTATATTAACCATTTTTCTCTTTCTATCAGATCATTAAGGAAAAACTCTAGCCATTCGTGATTAGGATGAACTTGGTTGCTGCATTTTTTCTCATAAATGTTATCTTCATGCTGGTGATGATCAAGCAATCTCTGCAGCCAGCAGAGAAATCCCTGGTTTTGACTGAACAGTTGTGGAGCCCAGGCTGCTGACTTGCCAGCCCCATTGGTTAGGTCATGTGCCTCTTTCTGTCTTTTAAAGGGTGCCACAAAGGACCTTGCCGCTCATTATTTCCCTCTCAATGTCTGGGGAAAAGTTGTAGAGAACCCGCAAGCCAAGCTAAAGCGCAGGCCCTGTACAACATTGTCCAGAGGTATATTGATTTCATTACTTCGGTTTAAAAATAAGACGTAATGTTAACGTTTGTAACTTAACTTAGGTCACATGAGGAAAATGGATTATGTGACTGATGAGTGAGAAGAAACCATGGCAGCCAACACTTGCTGCGTGTGTATCACATTCCGTTCTTGGTCTAAGAGATCGAAGCGCATCCACTCAGTCCTTATCAAAGAAACGAAAACCCTGTGACACACAGGGTGGCCATGCTCAATTTAGAGATGAAGAAAACGGTCCCTGAGACATGAAGTAATGGTTAAGTCGTGAGGGTAGGAGGTAGAATACTTCTGAGGTCTGAACCCAAGCTGGCAACATCAGAGCTTGTGTTTCTAACCTGGACAGAGAGCCTCTCGGGTCTGGAGTGGAAGTCAAAAGACAATAGTTCCAATTCCAAACCTACAACTACTGTATTTTCCAAGCTGAAAAGAGAACTAAAATCTAATAATAGACTAGGTGCTTCATGGGTTTTCCCCACAACATGAAGTTGCAATAACAAAAGAAGATTACATTTCCTCATCAATACATTGAGTGAGGGAAACTAGATACTTTTTGAGATTTTGCTTTATAAAGCTAGGAAGCCTTTCTACATGCCAATACTCTTTAGAGCACTTTCTCAATATGAACTTGCTTAGCTTTCCTAACTCCTCTAGACATTGTTGTTGTCAATATGGACAACCTCAGGGGCCACCTGAGTCAAGAGCAGGGGACATACACCTTCCCAGCTGCACAGAACCTTGGTCAGACGTATTTGAGTGGAGTGTTGAAAGATGAAATGTGTTTTTGTGTGTGGCAAGAATCAGTCAGCGGTAAGACACAGGTATTTTCTAGGTGAAGGTTAAAGCCTGAAAAGGGGGGTTGTCCCAGCTACACGTGCACCTGTGTTGATAACTCACAGTTCAAGGTTTCAAATGTTTCCATATTTCTCAAACAGTAAGACAATGACAACTGCTCACTTTTGAGAGAAAGAACAAATACAGCACCGACTTTCCCAGGTTGAATGCACTCTAAGTCCTGACATCTCGATGTCTTAGCTGTATAACTCCCTCCTTCTAGACAAGCAGGGCAGACACTGTGGAGTGGACATCAGGAAAAGAGTCAACAGATCATTGCAGAGATATGAGACTGGAAGGAAGGACTGGCAATAACTTTCCGGCCAGTCCTGTCTGTCCCCATGTCCCTCCACTGTACTCTCTAGACAGCACCAATTCTGCTGCCTATCCTGATGCAGTTGAATCATAAGCACTCAGCATTTATAAGTAATTAGAAAACAAACTCTAAGGCCTAAGAGATAGCTCAGCGATCTCAGTGCCTGCCTGGCAAGCCCTAGGGCCTGGGTTCAATCCTCGGTACCATGGTGGCACATGTCTGTAATCCCAGCACTAGGGAGGCTGAAACAAGAGGACCACTACAAGTCCAAGCTGTGTAGCAACACTATGTACAAATACATAAATATATTTTAAAAACCCTATTTTCTTAAAAAAAAAAAAAAAAAAAAAAAGAAAGAAAATCAACTATTATTTACTCACACAAAGGAAGCAGAGAGCTGTCATACGCATCCCCCTGACAGCCAACAGATCTAACATGTGGATAAGACCCAGAAAAACTCCTGAAAACCACAGATATAGTAAACATGGCCTGCCGTTTGAAACCTGCAGCCCCGACTTGCAGAAGGACTCTGCTTTCATTTTTTTCAGTGTAACTTTCTATGTAAGAGTCTCAATCTATAAAAGATGGAAGAACTCATTTGTTAGTCACTCCTGTATTCTTTACAATTTTTTTAAAGGTAGATAAATATCAGAAAATACCATCAGAAACCCAGCAAGATAGGTAGAGAAACAGTACAAGAGAAAAGGCAGGTGTTACTTAAACAAAAACCAAACATCCTTTTGAAATGACCCCCAAAACCAGAGTATATGCATAGAACTCTTCCCTTTCAAGAAACCCTCACAACTTATTTTGCCACAGAGGAACTTAAATGTTACAATCTCTAGGTAACCAATCAGTGAAGCCTCCAGCCTCAAACCAGGAAGCCCTTCAGGGCATGGTATGTTGAGCTGCACAAGCCAGACTTCTGGTTCTCAGCTGGTTTTTGTTCCCTGTGCTTGTAGGATGGGAAAGCAGATGTGAAGTCCCTCATGGCGAAGTTTAACTCAGGAAACAACCTGACAGAGGAGGTCTCCGGCAATCACAGGCCCTTCAAAGTCCCAGCCCAAAACTCACCTTCAGGAATACAAGCAAGAAAGAACTTGTTCAACAATGTCACAGGAAACGTCACCCCTTCAGCAGGACCCAGCAACGTGCCTAAGTTTGGGACTTCAAAACCACCTTTGGCAGTGAAACCTACTTTTGAGGAAAAGCCTGACAAGGAGCCCAAACCCCCTTTTTTAAAGCCTACCGGAGTGGGTCAAAAATTTGGAACACTGACAAACTCGGCCACTAGAGACCCTGACACAAAACTGGGATTTCCAAAAGCCGGAGGCCTCAAGTCTGTCAATTTGCCCAAAGAAGAGTCCAAACCTGTGCTTCCTTGGCCCCCTGGGAATAAGCCTTCTCTTCACAGTGTGAACCAAGACCAAGATGGGAAGACGCTAGGCCCAAAGCCTGGGCCTGCTCCTCCAGCCATAGAAAATGAACAGAGGCAAGCATTCCCCAAGGTGGCTGGGCCTAAAGGCAAGTTTATGCCAGCCACACAGGACCACGATGCCAAACCCCTCTTCCCCAAGCCCACCATTGGACAGAAGCCAACCCTGGGTACCGAGAACTCCCAGGAAGATGAGAGCCTCCCTAAGAATGTGTTTGCTCAGAGAGGATCCCCTACACTGCTCGGAGCCAAGTCCAAAGGAGGCCCTTTAAAACCAACAAGGGAAGACTCAGAAAATAAAAGCCATGTAAGTGATGTACCAAGTTCTCCATTTGCTGGAGTGGTTCTGAAACATGCTGGAAACCAAGGAAGCCCAGGCCTCTCCAGAAATGGTGAAGAAAATAAAGAATACAGGAAGATAGATGCTACTAAAAATATTTTCCTCAGCAAAATGAATCAGGAAGAGCCAGCCTCAGGGACTGCTCCCACCAAGTTCCCTAAGGTGCCTTCCAAGGTGACAGTGGGGGGCCCCTGGGCCCAAAATCAAGAGAAAGAAAAAGAAGACAAAAATCCAGCAGTCCCAAAACAGAAGCCACTGCCTCCTTTGTCTACCTTGGGTCCACCTCCACCAAAACCCAACAGACCACCCCATGTGGACTTGGCAAGATTCCGAAAAGTTGATTCTGCTAACAGTAAGTTCTTTTCCTTTTTTTTATTGTTAAACAGTATGGTTTGTTCCACAGCAGGAGGTATTTTAGCTTCTGGGGGGAAAAATTTCTCAAGCAATGCTTCTGTCACTGGCACACAAGCATGTCAATGATGAATTTTCTTTGGCATTTTTTCTTTTCTGTGGGAGGTCTGAGAAGGTAGGAAGTCTGGATTCTATACAAGCATACTATGAGAAAATGCTTGGCAGCTGGGTTTTCAGGAGATGGGGTGCACATGCATCTATTTGATTGATAAATGGTTTTGCTCAATGGTAATGACAGCACTCACTTCCTCAGTTGGATTTCATTTTCTTTCTGTTGAAAAAGACTGAAGGTTGATTATCCCTACTACCAGAAGTGAGATAGACAGAGGCGAGCAAACTTCTGGTGAGTGGCTCCCCAAGGGGCAACTAGGGTGCCCAGGGACATTTGGCCATGACTGGAGACATGTTTGATCATCGAGATAAGGGGTGCTTTTTGATATCACTGAGGAAAGGACGAGGGTGCTGATCAGCATCCTGCTCTGCCCAGGAAAGCCTTTCACTTCCAAGAACCCCACAGGCCAAAGTCTACTAGTACTGAGGAGGAGAGAACTTCTTCTAAATCATTTCAGAGAGCCTAAGCCCATGTTGCCTAAGCCCAGTACTCAAGTGAGAAAGAAAAAGTACCCTTGGGAGATGGTTACTTTGGTTTCATATTTTAGATTTTTGAATTTCTCAGTATAGTTGTATTAATGTATTTGTAAGTATTACATAGATAGGAAAATAAGGCAGACAAAGGAGTGCATTACACTCCTTTTGGGTAAACAGTTCAATTGTCTACCAGGAATGTCACTGCAATATTTTGGAATGTGGCGAAACTTGATACTGAATGGCTGCGTAGATTTGTAACCTCACATCATCAGGAATAAAAACCCACATGTGTCTGAGATGATTAATATATTTGGCAAAGGTTGCGCAATTGTTGTTTATTGTAACACAAAAAAAGCACACTTATAAGTGACTGTGCCTCTATTAGTCTTATATTTCTCTTTATAAAATTATGACTTAATTTAAAGCAGCTCTGACCTAACAGCTGCTTTTCATTTCTGCGCTGCGGAATATCTTCAGTGCGCCATTGCCCTCAGAGCAATGCACTTTTGTTAATAAACCCATAGCGAGCACATCCGCTCTTAATCCTGTCATGCAGAAAGCAAGCCTAGTATCATCCCGATTATCTTCCTCCTAGAAAGACTCAGCCTGCTGTCAGCTTTTCTTTCATCTTGCATCTGGTTCCAGTGCTGATTCATCACTCAAAACTGCTATTTTTGTGAGAACCTCTGAATGATTCCTCACTGCTTCTGTATCACAGATTTTCTTTTTTAAAATGACCTCTTACCCTCCATTTCATGGCTGTGAGCATGTGCCAGGGAAATGGTTTGAGGTGGAGTGAAGGTCCTTGGGAGTTTTCTTCTCCACCCTCCCCCTGCGTTTCCAGTCCTCTGCACGTTTGGGTGGCGGTGACGCGGGGCTTTTGGAAGAGGCTGCCCAAGTATCAGTGCTAAGGAAATCCTCTTTGGGACTGCAGGCCTGGCCCACTCAGCACTAAATGTGCATGTGTGCAACAGAGTGATGAGGAGCCAGGCTGAGCTCCACAGCAGGCAGCATGGCCCCTTCTCCTTCCCCTCCCCTGGTGTCCCTTTTCCTCTCCTGACCCTCTCTCTGTGATACACAGTTGCCCAGGACAGGGTCTCTACTTTTTTTTTTTTTTAATAATTTTTTATTTTTATTTTTATTTATTTTTTCTTGTTTCAGAACCTTTGTTTGTTTATTCACTCATTTTTATAGCCAGCTCAGCCCGCCCCGAGGGCAGGGCTGGCACAGCATGTGGTGCCAGGGATCGAACTGCGGTCCCTGAAGCTGCCCAAACTTTCCCAAGCAGGGTCTTTAGACCACTGAGCCATGCCGCCGGACCCCAACGGTCTCTATTTTAAACCCTGTCATCGCTGTTACCTTCTCTGCTCTCTCAGGATATATTATGATCCAAGATACAGAAAGGGCCTGCCAGATAGTTGATCAGATTAAAGTGCCTGCTTAGGCAGATACAGGAACTGGGGTTCGATCCCCGGTATGCCATGCCAGGCCCCGCCCCCAGGTCACACTAAACCAGCGATTGAGACAGGGCATGGTGGTGGGAGCCTGTAATCCCAGCACTTGGGAGGCTGAAAACAGGAGGATCGCTTTGAGCCCAATCTACACAGTGAGACCCTGCAGACTCTGTACTAAAAACATTGAAACAACAACAGCCTCTTGCCTAGCCATCTACCTCCTCCACAAATCGAAAGTCAGTGTATCTTTTTTCTCATTTATGTGTTTAGTAGAGGATCTCAGGGTGATCCTCCTGTTTTCAGCCTCCCCACGCACTGGGATGGCAGCTGCCACTACGCCGAGACTCGGTCTCTGGTTCAACCCACCCCAGGGCAGGGCTGGCATAGCATGCAGGACTGGAAATCGAACCCTAAAAGTCAGTGCAGCTTAACGTAAATTGACCTCAACCTGATATCAGGATGAAGAAATTTGAAACATACCTCTAGGTTCTGAATAATGTGCTTTTAAAGCATTTATCTTTTTATAAAATAATTTAAATTATTTTACATTTTTAAACAGAAATTACATTCTGGCTCAAAAACAAACAAATATAAAATGGTATACAATAAAATAAAAGTCACAGTTAGAACTTACCTACTGTTTACCAGTCTTCCAAGCCCCTGCCCTGTGGAATTAGTTCTTCCTAGTCCCTTACATGTCTGTACAAAGGGTTTTTTTATTATGTTTACATAAGACAATAAAAATATAAATAGAGCGGCCAGGGCAATAGCTCAGTGGTCTAATGTGTCTGCTTAGGCAAGCGTAGGCAACCTCAGGGACCACAGTTCCATCCCCAGCACCACATGCTGCACCAGCCCCGCCCCCAGGGAAGGCTGAGCCGGCCATGACATAAATAAATAAATAAATAAATAAATAAATTTATATATATATATATATATATATATATATATATATATATATAGAGAGAGAGAGAGAGAGAGAATCCTTCAGCATTATCCTCAAAAGTTAAAATATTATATGAAATGCTCTTTTATTTATTTTATTTTAAAGGTGACAAAAAATAAAAATGGTACAAAATTTCAAAACAAGATGACAGGAGATTAATAATAGTTGTTATATTGCACAGTGCTATGCACCTACTTCAAAGTAGTTACTCAGATTACACATATAGGCATGCAAAACTGATCAAACAATTAAGCATTAACTGTTCCTTTTACTAAATCAATAGAAACTAGTCATACAATTTCTTAGTATATGCCTTTCTTTTGTGTGTGTGTGTGTGTGCGTGTGTGTGTCTTTTTGAGACAGAGTCTCTCTATGCAGTTCACGCTGGCCTTGAGCTCACTTTTGTAGCCCAGGCTGGTCTCGAACTCACACCGATCCTCCTGCCTCACCCTCCCAAGTACTGGGCTTATAGGCGTGCGCCACTAAGCTTTCTTCTTTCTTTCTTTCCCTCATCCCAATTTCTCTTTCCTTTTGAGCAGCTCCTTCGTGGTGTCTAGTATACCTTTCAGAGTTTAGTTTATCTTTCTTTATAGCTAAGGAATATTCCACTGTGTAAAAATACTGCATCTTTTTTATGCATTCCTCAGTTGATGGGCATTTCTCTTTTGCTTCTGTGTATTCATATTCTGTGTGTGTGTGGTGGTGGTGGCTCTGAGGATTGAATCTAGGACCTCAGGCAACTGAGCATGTGTTCTGTCAGGGCTGTATCTTAAACCTACTTGCTTAAGAAAAGTAGAAGTGTATGTCTTCCCACAATATAGTGAGGAGTAATTGATTTTTCTTCAGAACTGCATAATACTCTGATAAACAGGTGACTAACCTGATTGATTGATTTGATTTGATTTTTGTCTTTTTGAGACAAGGTCTCACTATGTAGTTCGGGCTGGCCTTGAGCTCACTTTTGTAGCCCAGGCTGGTTTAGAATTCACACCAATCCTCCTGCCTCAGCCTCCCACCCCAAGTGCTGAGATTACAGGTGTGTGCCACCATGCCTGGTGCTTTTTGGTTTTTTTTCACCTAATTGATTTAATGGTTTATACTGTTTCTAAGCATTGTATGTTATAAACAGTACTATAGAAAATAAATGTACCTATATCATAAAACACAAAAACAATATTTCTTAATAGTCAGGTCTGCAAACTCCTAATTCTTCTGCTGATATCTTTCCTAAACTGTGGGAGAATAC